>PVIJ01014067.1:0-42427 GCA_004024925.1 Scalopus aquaticus | reverse complement strand
GCCGGGTGGGAGAGAGACAATCAGTGGGGGGGGAGGGGGGGGAGGAGGGAGCCGGAGGGAGGGAAGGGAAAGGGCACAAAATGGAATAGAAAAGAACACAAGGGACCATGGAGATGGATCACGGGTGAATTGGTGGTGGGCTACCCAAGGGGAATGCAAAATGTAAAAGACATAAATAACAATAAAAATATATATTATAAAAAAAAAATAATAATCCCCAAATTTTAGAAATCATTAACCAACTACTTTGCATGGTGACAAAAATCCATATTTTTACTTAAGACTCACTAGCATTGACTACACGGAAAACCTCAAGCCAGATGGATGTTGTTGGGACAAACTCAGAACTAATTCATCGTGTGTCTCCTTTCCAAGCTCACACAGAAATTCCCTGGATTACCCATAGTTTGCCCCATCACTGACTCTTGTGCCTCTAATATGGCTCACTTTCTTTGCTTGTGTTTTTGGCAGTAGGATGAAACAACTAATTATCAAAGACACATTGGTTGTATATATTACAAAAAGTGCTTCATGTGCATTTTCTCGCTTGTTTCATTAATTGTCTCTATAATGTTGGTCGTTATAATTCCACATATTTTAATGCTAGAATATCCTGTGACTACTTTTAAAATCATATCAAAAGTTAATATATCCAAGCACTGCACTTTCTAATGCTGGAAATCATTTCAGTATACTGATACTGCATCCTGTAAATTTTGAGGACTTACTAGGAAGCCCTTTCACTAACCTAAGAACCACAAAGGGATATCTCAGGACCAAAGATAATGGCTCGCTCTCTCCTCTAACTGGAATATTACAATATAGTCTTAAGATAAAAACAGGTAGTCATTAATCAACCTGTTAATAATCCCTGAGTCCATGAAGATGACATTATAATGACTCCTGTTTTGTACTCTTCGTTCTTATACTGAAAACACTCTAAATCTCAGAATTCTGGGTTTTGCTGCATTTATAACTTCTATAACCATTTCACTTCTTAGGACCTCAGTTTCATTTTACTCCTTAGAACCTGAAAATGAGTTTGGACAATAGGGTCACTCAATGGTTTTTCAGCATTAAAAGATTTTTATTCTATATCGCCAAACAAAAGTCATTTCTATCTTTTCCCTTTGATTCATTTTGAAACCTATTCATATTTAAGACTCTGGAATTTTCAACAAAATTTTTTATATATCTGTCCAGAAACAAATACCAGTGTCAAGCACACTCTAAATAAATATGCAGGAAAAATGCAACCCATATTCTATTAACTCAGTCAGAACCCACCTACCCAGAAAGATAAATATACCAGTATGGTTGAAAATATACACAGGACTCTGAAAATTGTGTGTAACATTGCTCAAGGTGAAGAGAGGGAAAAGGTGTATTGAAGAGGTTTCAAATTCTCTTTAATTACAGCCTTTACTGTATAAATTCTTCTGAGCTCAGTCATTTACAATCTATTTTTTAATTTAGGACTAGCAAAGGATATAAAATTAGGATATAGTGAAATTTTATATGTGCACTAACATTCATTAAAGAATCCACATTGCTGGTTCTGTAATGTCCAGCTGCACCATCATTTGACTTAAAACCCACATCATGATGCAGAGTGGAGCTCAGGTGTCCCCAGATAGGAATGAGCTCACTGAGACCCAGAAAATTAGACTTTGCTTTTCACTCCATAACAAGTAAGTCACAGATCTGGAATTTGAAACTGATCCTGTCTGGATCCTGAGGCTGCCTTTAACAAAAACAATGAAGATGACTTTGATATTAGGGAAAACAAGGTAACCATGGATTTCTTTAAGTAGCCTTCCAGCAACCCTGTGGCCTATAATCTCTTTTTCCTGATCTGCAGGATCATAGTTCACTTTATGTGTTTGATAACATCAAGGAACAATTTGATCTCTCTTTGAAAGTGGTTGCTACAATTTTCCCAGGGTGTGTTTAATGTAGAGGAATATTAAAGAGTTAAACATTCATAAAAGTTGGTGATTCTCTTGAGTGGTGTTAGCCCCTCAGAGTTGCAAGATCAGCCTTTTTGTTGTTGGCTATTTTGTTTGCTTTGTTTTGGCACTAAGACTTCTGTGTCTTCCCTTTCAAAGTACCTAGACTAGGCTTCTGAGCAGAGACGAAACAGTGACCACTGGGAAGTTACAGGAATACAGTACAACCTACATGTGGCGGGGATAGAGACAAGCCCTTCCGAGAGAGGTTGTATCCTCCAGTGATTACTTTAAAATCAAATGGATAAATGCTGATTATATGGGATTTCAGGCCATAGAAATTGGTTTTAGTGAGGGGAGAGAAAAGAAATTTAATAAACATCTATTGATTTCTTCTTGTGTGCTAGGTATTGTGCAGACATATCTTTATGAAATCGATGCCCCAGCTCTTTGAGGTGTCCTCATTTCACAACTGAGAAAAACTAAAGTGCTGAGTGGTACGGTCACTTTCTTAAGGTGAAGCACAAATGTGCATTTTGGAATGTTTGACTTGATGATCAAGATCTTTCAAGATGAATTTTACTCTGCCTCCCTTGTTTCCTCTTTCCTTCTCCTCCCACCCTCCCCTTTCTCCTCCCAGCCACTGAAAAAACTTGGCTAATTTATTATCACCATTTACGAAACAGAACTTTTGTTTTAACCATTTTGATCAGGCAATCAACCTAAAATTTCAACAAAGACCTGCTTAGTTTTTAGCCTAGTAAATCCCCACTTATGTCTTACCCAGGGCCTCTCCCAGCTCTCCCTCCTCGACTGTGGCTTGCCTGTCTCCTGACAGGTTCATGAGAGTGCAGAACTCTGCTGTGCATGGAACTGAAGCCACATTGCTGGGGTGTTGCATTTCTTTCAATATACTAATTACAGGGGCTTTCGGGAGAGCAATTAGCAAGATGGGTGCCATGTAATTTGCAGAACTATCTTCCAATCCTGATCACTTTCTCATAGCAACAACCTCTGATTCTCTCTCAAGTTTAAAAACTGCAATATCATTTGACTTAAAAGAACTGGATCCAAGAATGTGTACTAAAAGAGGGAGCACAAAAATTGAAATGATGATGATTATTATTGCACCTCTAAAATAGGTCCCAGGTGATGTATTTAGTGCCACTTGTACCGGGGGTTAGAAACAGTTCCCTGACAAAAATGACATGCTTGCTTCCAGTTATTGAGGGACGGACTGGGAAGTGGTGGAATTGCTGCTGCCCTACTGGTAGCCCACATTCTCCCATTGTCACGAGCATCTAGAATCTGTCATTGTTTTAAAAAACCAACCAGAAGGTCTGGTCACTTCCTTATAGCTATGAATAATTCATTGAATATCTCAGGTAGTGAAGTCACTAAAAATAGCTGGAAACTTGAATGCCTGACCTTAAAACAAAATCCTTACTACTGTTTAATATTGTTATTTTTAAACATGGTACAAGGCAAACTAATTTCCTAAACACTTTCCTTGTTTCATTTTAACTTGGTGACTTCACAGCGCCTTTCCAAGGACTTCTGAAAGACTGAACAAATACTGAAGTCACTCTTAGACTACTGCTCTAGTTTTTAAAGTCCAAGTAGAAATTAGACCTTGCCTTCCTTTCACCTGCTAACCCTAATGCCCTAACATGACTAACACTCTTGACCACTGAACCAGTATGTGAGACTGAGCAATAGATTGAAAAACTTCAAGGAGAAACTGAGATCTTGAACAATAGCTCTATTTTCCTATTTCTTCTTCATGTTTCCTTTTAAAAAAATTATTGAGGTGCCATTGACATATACTATGTAAGTTAAAGTTGATAATGTGTTGATTTGATATCTTTCATATTGCACTATGATTACCACTGTAGCATTGGGTAACATCTCTATCATTTCACACAATTATCATTTCTTTTTTGCGGAGAGAACAATTAAGATATTAATATCTTTGAAACAGATAGCAGGGTGCTATTGACTGCAATCACAATGCTGAGCATAGAGCTCCAGCACTTATCTCCTAATTACAAGTTTGTATGGTAAACATCTCTCCAGTTCCTCCATCCTCCAATCCCTATAACCACCTTCCTACTCTATGTTTCCAAGAGTTTGACTTTACCCATTTTTGAAGGTGAATGCTCTATTGTATTAAGGAGAAAAATTCTGAATTTAGTAATGATAGACTAGGTTTATAATTTACTAGCTATATATCCTGGGGCAAATCAATCTGCCTCTCTGATACTCTCATTTCTCAACTGTAAAATAGGGATATTAAACCTGCCTGGAAGGGGGTTATACAGATCAATTGAGAAAAGATAAATGAAAAATGTTGTAAACCACAGCTTTGCACAGCAATTTGCGTAATATTGTCATTGATTAAAATGAAGAAAGGAGTGGAAACACCATAAAGAAAATTTGGGCAATACAGCCCCTCCCCATTTTAGGGGTCTTTTTTCATATCATTTTATTTTTCACGACACATGGACAATTTATTGTAAAGGATTCAGAAGTATATGGAGGAAAATTAGAATGTTTTTTTTAATGAAACTGTTTAAGTTTTTTTCCCCCAATGTAACCACTATTTACACTTGGAAATATAATGGTTTCCTTCCTCTTTGTAAAAAAGTCAAACCAGGCTTGTAATGCTTGCAACAGACCCAGAGAATTGCTGCAGTCTCACCTCTGGGTGACCCAAGTTTGTCATTTTTCCAGTTTTGGAATGTGTCCATCTTTTAGATGTGGCGAAATAGAAATCTTGTGGAATGAGGTGATGACAAACAATGAATCATTAATGCCCCCCCCCAAAAAAAAAAACCTTGTTGTTGAAGGATTAGGCTTTTTTCAGTGGAATGACAATTATTCCATTATCCATGATTCATCAGTTTTTAGCCTGTTATTCATATATAAATTTGAGATTCAAGCTGACAGGAAAATAGTGCCAAATCATTCATGTGCAGCTTGAAAATACTTCAGGATTCAGTGGCTCTGCAGTTTTCAGTAGAATATAAAGTCAAAATTATCACTTTAGTCTGTTGTGTATACAATATTTTTGGGTCAAACTCTAAGATGTTCTTGAATTTTACCTTCCTAATGTTGCCTTACTACACTTGAGGTTCCTTGGCTGAAAACAGTCCTGAGTTTAAATATTTTTTGAATGATTCTGTCTTTTGAATTTCTGACTTTATTATTCTCTGTCTATGCAACCAATTCATTTATTGAGGATTCAGCAAGGAAAATTCTTCCCTAAATTTGGCTAATAATGGCCATTAATTAATTAATAAATACCATCCATTAGAAAAAATAATTAATAAAAATAGTAAATGTTCATGCATTACCAAAAGTGAGGGTGGGAGACCACAGGGTGCTGAGTCTGATGCAGAACAAGCAGCCTGCCCTGTGTGCCCACATGTGGCACAGCTACCTGCCATCACTGGTGAGACCTGTGTCCTTGACAATTTGCCTCTGCCTACTTTGCTACATGTTTTCCCTCTTTCTGTAAGCCCCCCTCTTCTTCTTTCTCTTACTTTTAGTATTTCTCCATCTTATGAATCCCCTTTCCGCATTTCTGCCTTTCCCTTTTCCTTTGATCTATCTATAAACTGACTAGGAGAGCCCATTTTCCCTGCTTACATATGATTAAGGACCATCAGTCTTGCTGAGCCCGGAAACTAATCAAGATTAAATTGAATGTGAGCCTTACTCTGGAAGAATCGACCCAACAATATATCTTTCAATTTTCTCTTTTTCACCCAGGATGGAGGTTTGAGTCCATGGAGAGCAGGCACTGAGATTTATTATCTAAGGTATGCCGAACATCACGCCTCCCGACACAGTCATGTTATGTATAGATTACCTACTTCTTACATCATACACGTGAAAAGCCAGAAACCTCGAGAACTGTTTAGGGCCATGGAACAGGGATGACCCAGGTCATCCTGGCTTCAAGCCTGTGCAAGCTGTTTCACACACCCCCTCACTGCCTCCCGGCATATGGTCGTCCCTCAATTAGCTAATTAAATTGGGTTTCATTCCTCAAGTCGCTATTCCATGAAGAGCATATTTGCAGAAAAATTTAGCTGTCACTCAGGTTAAGCCTTCCCGCAATCTGAAATGTGGCAGGACTCCAGCCAGTGGAGACTATTGCAATATTCTCCTCCTTCGGTTTCAGAATAAATCCTTTCTCTAAGAGTCTGAAGGGTCACCTGTGCCTTTTTCTTTGTAACCATGCATATATCCAACACAAGCTGTTTAGGGGAATTAAAATGAGCCTTCATTTAGATTGCATTTTTTTTAAACTGCCAATATACTTCACTAACCTACAACAGGTTACAAATTAAGGACAAATGCATCCATAAACTGAAATATCACAGAAACATTTACTAGAGCTGGCAGATTTCTTTCATTTGCTTTGGAAAGGTAAAACTACATCTTTTTTTTTCTCACATATGACCATCTATCTTTCACCATGGAATAGATCTGTTACATTCAAATTGCACTTGTATTTATTCATTCCATCATGGCAACAAATATCTAGAAAAGAACTATAGGAAAATGCTTAAATGACTGATATTGCATTTGCTATCCAAAGCAAAAATCAAATTATCTCCAACAGTACTCATATCCCTTTCCTACCTCAAACACAGATAATAAATTAAAATGTCAGAAATATTCTTTGGCTTAAACATTTGTTTTGAAGATTAAAGATATGACTTGGCTCTATTGTTAAAGTCATATAAATTCTGTTCTTTTGGTGACTGCAGCAGTAGGCTCTATTGAAAGGGAGGAAAGACAGTCTTGAAACTTCCATCTGGAGTATGTAATTTTTGTTAGGATGCTAGTATTAGTGCTCTTGAGTACAGCAAGATCATGTTTCCAAGGCATGGACAGCGGGATCTTCACTGTGAAAAAACTTCAGAATTCAAAATCTGCCTCTGTCACTTGGTACGTGAAGCTGGGAAAATTCATCACCTCAGTCTCCTCTTCTTATAAAATGGGGATGATCACTATATCATCATGCCTGACAAATAGAATGGCTGCAAGTATTAAATGCAACTATGCATGCAAATATCCTCACCATCATACCCTGACATATAGCAGAGTAAGGATTCAGTAGTTGGTTTGTATTAGTTATCACACGCCAGAACTTTGGTTAAGGTGGAAATGTTTTCTAGCCTGGTTACTGGTTATAGTCAACTAAGTTTGCAAAATACACTTAAGAAGTGAAAGCTCTGGAAGTACTGCACAAAATATTGCTCCCGAGCTTTCTTTAACTCAGCAGCTCCGCCCATATTAAATCATTGTTATTAAGACAGCTCCGCCCATATTGTACCCTGATACTTTGCTGTGAATGTTCCATGGAAATTAGAATAGTGTAAGTACCCATAAACCAAGCTCTTCCTTATCTGATGTGTATTTCAGAAATTTGTTGTTTTAGTTGATGGTGGATTTAAAAAGAAAATACATGGTATTTTATAATAAAGTAATGCATATTTACTGTTAAAGTATTAGAAAATTGAAAATTATAAAAGATAGCAATTAATTATACTTAGATTTATTCTCCCCCCTCCAAAAGTCATAGAAAATGTTTTTTTTCTATATTTTTCTACCACTTAATTTTTAGGTATGTCTTCCTTACACTCATTTAAAATCTTGTACATAGTTTTTTCACTTAACATTTTTGATTAGTGCTTTAATGTTTAATTAATAGGAAAACAAGAGTTCAGACATTCAAATTGCCTCATATCATGAGCATTTAGCCAATCGATTAAAGACAAAACAAAACAACACTAGTTTAAGTACTGCCCAGCCTTTCTGTTTTCAGATTTTAACTTTTCCTGCTTAAGGAAAATTATAAGGGTTTTATTAAGTTTTCATTTTATTTTATTTTTTGAATATCACAACAGAAAAGCGAAACTTTTTTTTTTAAGAGATTATTTTTTGCCACCTGAAATCAACATCCAGCGGGATTTTGTGAATATTCTTAGTTCCAGTTTTGGGAAAATAAAAACATGCACAATAACATGATAAATCTCTCAAATTCAACCCTAAATTCAGGATTTTTTATTCAGAATATTGTTTCCTGCCATTTTTTCCTCTACTATCATCCAGTATAACCCCTTGGGCCTTTCACTCTCCCTTTGACCTCAGAAACCTCAGTTAGGTTACTAAGTTTGCTAGCTTATAATTATTTTGCGTTATTAATTCATCTGCTTTGTTTCCTTATATTACTTAGATACTTGAAATTGTCCAATATTTGTCTTGGTCTTTCTGGTTAGCTTCACTTTGCCTGATCCCCTCAAATTCCTTCCATGTGTTTTAAATGTTAATGTTTCATCTTTTCTTATAAATGAATAGTACGCTATTATGTTGGATATATCACCTTTTCTATCCAATCCTTTAGCAGTGGGCACTTAGGTGCATCCACATGCTAGCTATTGTAAATAATGCCACAGCAACCATTTCTGAGTACAGAATTTTTTGAGTGATGATTTCATGTTCTTTGGATAGAGGCCCAAAAGTGGGATTGCTGAATCATATTGGCAACTCCATTTTTATTTTTTAAGATTGACTACACCAATTTACACTTCTGCCAACAATGTATAAGGGTTCCTCTTTATTCATATACTCTCCAGAACATGTTGGAGGTCTTTTTGATGTATACCCTTCTCACAGGTATGAGATATCTTGTGGTTTTTATTTGCACTTCCCTAATAAGAAGTAATTCATTTACCATTTGAACAAGTTATTATAAATACTTTATACCTATTGATTATAAAATATACATGGTTCTCAATTAAGTTGACATGCTAAATTTACCTAACCATTAATTTATGGTAATGTCTTTATGCTTTTACTAGGCTATGACTCTTATAAACTAATATTAATGTTTACTAAATTTTTTAATTTCTAAAGTTTTCTCTCCCATATTTTCAATTACTTATTCACAAAAAATTCTTAGAATTGGGATTAAAGTACTGACATTTTATTTAATAATCATTTTACTTGTTCAAGATATATTAATCATTTATTTATCTGGGTATTTGTGCTGAGCATGGTACTATGGCTGGGATCGAATAGCATTCAGTCATGGATCCTGTCTTACAAAATGTGTTATCAGATTTTTAAGACCCTGGATATATGTAAACAAACTTCTGTCCAAAAGCACAATACCAATTTGTGCGATAGATTATAGTAATTAAATCCCATTGCAGTTTTAGAAATATATAGAAAAATGTAGCTAAAATATTAATACATATATAGCTGTAGATACAGACATAAGTATGTCTAGACTTACAGATGTAATGTGTCTGAGAGAGAAAGCAGCACTATGGCGGATGTATGATTATTTCATATTACTCTCCTTTCATTCCAAATATCACCCAATTCCAGATATCAGTAGGAAGTTTGGCCTTTCTATTTATCTAGAATATATGTAAACATATGAAAAGTACAGCCAGTTGTCAAATACGGACATCATATTTGTACATATTTCACAAAATAGGTACATCAAAAAAAATTCCTCTTTTTAAATATATTTTAATTGAGATGACAAATTGCTTCAGTATGACCTGACTTTAGTGGAAAATCTACCCCTCCTCTAGGTCCTCAAATTCTCAGACTCACTTAAGAGTAAAAACTTCACTCAGTAAATAACATTCTAGGAAATTGTTTCCAAACACTTCTCTCTTTCTCCTCTGAATTCCAACAAATTGGTGTCACCCATTCAATCTCTCCTCCACTATTGCCATAGCAACTCAAAGAGGTTTCTTCCTCCTCTAAGCTCTCCCCAAACCAGCTGTCAGATCAATGCTACTGAAGCCTACCTCTGACCATTGTACCCTCAACCAGAAAGAAAGCTTTCATGATTCCCAATCTGAATATTACTGATTTCAGCTCATACTTCCTTCTTCTTCCTTTCAGGAAAATCCATTCCAGTCCTATCCAAACTCTCAGTTGCACCCATACCCTTTACTTTTCCCCCTCATTATTATTCATTCTGTCTAGTTGGTCTAAAAGTCCTATTACTTACACATAACAAAATCTGCTATTGTGCACCAACTATCTACTTTGTGCCAAGAACTGTTTCCAAATGTCACTTAGTTTACTATAATCGCAACCTCTATTCCACATAAGACAATTGTGGCACACAACTGGCTTGATCAAATTTACAGAACTTAAATTTATAGTCAAAAGTTCCTGTTCTTTCAACCTAAGTACATTTCATGGTCAAACTGCTACTTGTTTTTAAATCTCAGTTACCACCAAATTCATGAAACCCTTTCCAACATTCCAGTTTAGAAGTGATCTCTCAATCTCTGACTTCTTGTAAATCGTCTATACACCACGTCACTGAATAGGTTACCTCTTAATTTGGGTATTATGTCATCTTTCACTAACTTATCCATTTAATATTTTATTATATTTAGGTCTACTAAATGATAAGGATTTTGTAGATATCTGGTCTACAAAACAGATTAGACATGATTTTTGCTTTCAAAAAACATACAATTTAGGGGCCTCCCTGGTGGTGCAACGGGTTAAGCACAGTGCTATGGGGCCGTCAGCAGCTGCAGCGTGAGTTCGATACTCAGCCAGGGGGATTCCCACATGGTGCAGCAGACCCCTCCTGCCTCACTCACTGCTCCCCTCAGCAGTGTATTTCAGTTAATCTGACTGTTCTGCTCCCCACTCTGTCTCTGGTAAACCCTTTCACCACCCCATACCTCTGGCCTGCACCCCAGCTCGTATGCATAAATATATAAATCTTTAAAAAAAAAAAAACATACATTTAGTTGTGGGAAAAAAAGTCTGCATCCAGGAAGGGAAAAGAAGAGGGGCAGAAAGAGGGCAAGGGGAGAAAACATGGGAAAGAACATAGTGGACTATGGCAGAAGTGCTTTGGTGGTAGGAAAACACTGATGACCACACCTGAGGTGAGAAATCCTATATCACAAAAAAGCAAACAGGTTTGTAAAATAATAATACATCTTTTAAAAAAATAAATTAATTAAAAATATATAGTTAGCATTTAATTGTTGCTGTGAAGAAAAGTAAGGAGTATAATATAACAATAAAGAAAGATCTTAATGTGTAAGTGGGAGGCAGGCAGGGGTTTGTGTAGTGATTGAACAGAATTGCCCTTGTCGAAGAAGTGAAATTTTACCCAAAATATCAATATGAAAAGAAATTAGCCTGATAAGAATGGAACTACGGAGGAACATCCATATCTTTATCAGATACAGATGAAGACAGTGTTTTCCAGGAATTGAAAGAAGGTTATTCAAGGATGCAGCAGAGATCTGTGTAACTGTCTGCATAAATGGGACCCATAGGGTTTTGCAGTAGTCCCCTGAGATCAAAATGCCTTGAGTGAGCCAATGGAGTAGAAAAGTACAGTGGCATCATTGTAGGAAGGAAAGCTGGGCCAGATCACTCAACATTTCAAAGTACTGAAGAGTTCATAGCTCCTTTAAGTATAAATGGAAATCTATCACAAGATTCAGCCAGTGGTTATGCAATCCAAAATCAGATACTTATTCTTCTAGAAGGTAAACTCCATAGGTTGACACACCCACACATACTATTTTATCCTTTATAAATAATCTTAAGTTCATAGTATCTAATATAATTATTTGAGAATATCACTTATCTATGTTTTATTTCCTTAAATTGAGTGAGCTAATGTCTTTATCTTCTAAAGCATATATACTTTGTCATCATAACCAGGCTATTTTCTCGTGTCATTAACTCACCACCATACACTCACTAAAGGATACATGTGAAATTCTGAATTTCTCTTCCAAGTGATATTTATTGTTTATAACCAGCTTTGAACCTTCCAAAATGGCTGAATTGAACTCTTGACATTGTAGCCAAGCAGAAATTACTGTGAACTACAGACATTTGGTGTGATGACTGCCTTGACAGTATAGGTATAAAAGAGCTGTCAAGCTTTTCATCCTAAGGCTACAGGTTACAGACAATTCAGGAATAAAGTCTGGTGTTCCCCTGAATTGATCTGTCACAACCTCTGCTAATGCCACTTCCAAAAGGACTTATTTTCTAACGGTTTTTGCATTATAACCCCTCACCTTTCTGAGAGGACTCAATAAAGTTGAATTTGTAACAAATTAGAAGCTGTATAGAAATCTGAAAAAAGAATCCCCTTCACCAATTGGAAATTCTATGGACTGATGCAAATTTCCTATCCTAGGAAGAAAATTTCATTTATATTGCATAAACCAGTGCCAATCAGTTAGTAGTAGCTCTATTGAGAAAGACTTGGAGACTATAACTGGGCTGGGGAATAGATGCCACGAATGATTAATATGTTAATGTATTCAAAAAGAAGAAGTGGCAGTTGAGCACATGGTTGTTTCTGCCAAAGTGCAATTAGAATAGCCAGAGCTTAGTAAAATATCTCTAATATGGAAAAATATAATCAAAACATAAAAAATAAAAGGGGATATAAACTATGATCTTTAAATAATGACAAAAAAATTCAATGTATATAATGATTGTGACTAAAATTAATATTCAAAGAAAGCTGTTAAGTG
This sequence comes from Scalopus aquaticus, assembly GCA_004024925.1. NCBI lineage: Eukaryota > Metazoa > Chordata > Mammalia > Eulipotyphla > Talpidae > Scalopus > Scalopus aquaticus. Next base: position 29,901 of record PVIJ01014067.1, on the reverse strand, counting down.
GATTATAACAATGATCTCATATAAATTTGGGTAATAATCCCAGAAAGATATTGAATTACTTTAAGTCCTTTAAATTCAGCCAACTTACTGAATTATCCTTTGATATCTCACCATTGTTACTCTGATTCTCTTGAAATTTCACATGAAGAGCCTACAGGTAATTGTAACAAATTCCAGTGCTACTTCCAATTATCTAAATATCTTTTTCTTATCTTATTGCATTGACTAGAACTTCTAAAATAACATAAGTAATAAACAAGAGTATACCTCATTTTTTTGTTCTTACTTCTAGTGAAAACTCCTTTCATTTCACCAACAAAAGCCAAAGACAACAGTTATTTTTTTAGAAGCAAAGTTTGATAATTTTTGTGATGTTAATCACAGAAAAGCTGACTCCATATGATGTTTTTCTTTTTTGACTTATTAATGTATTTCCTACTATTACTGAAAAACGTACTTCATTTGGGTATGTTATTTATGTTGCTATAATTTATATATCAATATCTTATTTAATATTGTTTCATTTATTTGACAATGAGAATAGGCAACTATTTTTCCTTAGGAATAATATCATTGCATCAATATTATGCTGTTTTATAAAATTCTACACTTTGTTGCAATTTATGTATGTTCTGAAAGCAATTTAAGGTAAGCTTAAAAATCTAGACTCTTACAGATTAAAATAGTACGGGATTGGCATAAAACAGATTCCTAGATCAATGGACAGGATAGAAGGTACTGAGATAAACCTAGGAATATATGGGCAGTTAATTTATGACAAAGGAATCAAGAATAACAATCAGGTATAAACTTCCAGTTATAAATAAGTAAGTCTTGGGGTTATAATGTACAGCATGGAAAATATGTCTAATAATACTGTACTGTATATTTGAAAGGGATGAAGAAATTGGATCTTAAAAGTTCTTATCACAAGGGAAAATAGTTTAACTATGTGACGATAGATGTTAACTAAATCTATTTGGAGAATTGTGCAACGTATACATACATCAAATCATTATGTTGTGCACCTAAAACTAGTGCGATGTTGTATTTCAATTAGATCTCAATAAAAAAAATAATCTGGGCACTCACATCTAACAGATATGGTTTTTTTTTTTTTTTAAAGAATGAGGTTTCTTTTTTTTTATATACATACAAGCTGGGATACAGGCCAGAGGTGTGGGGCGGTGAGAGGGTTCACCAGAGACAGAGCGGGTAGCAGAACAGGCAGATCAGAACTACACTGCTGAGGGGAGCAGCGGGCAAGGCAGGAGAGGTCTGCCGCGCCATGTGGGATTCTCCCTGGCCGGGCGTCGAACTTGCGTCACCACTGCCGACAGCTCCACAGTGCAGCGCTTAACCACTGTGCCACCGGGGAGGCCCCAGATATGGGTTTAAATCCAGTTTCATTACCTACTGTTATTTACCAATTCTAAGAAAAAGACTAACATTGGTATTGTACCTCATAGGATTGTATTATATATGATGGCTTATAATAAGTGCCAGTGTTTTGTGGCAACTATTAAATACTTAATAGTTGTGTAAACATATACGCTCAAAGAAGTAGAAAAATGAAGAATGTATTTATTGTAAAGACTCAGTAAAATAAGCCAGTAAAGTAGCAACGATAGTATGTCTTTGAATTCCTTAATTCTTTGAAACCTTATCCTTCGTCTGTTTTTTCAAGTCTCTCTGTCGCTTCTCTATTTTAATAGCAAATCTATATTATCTCAGATATCTATTATTTCAGTGAGATTTTAAAAATGTATTGCTGAGTTATATATAGCTTTGAAAAAAAAACAATTACTTGCTTAATCCCCTCTGAAACCATACCTATAGCTCATTTCTCTCCCCTCCTAGTTTTTTTCTTCTTCAACATTTTCAGAGACTTATTTTTTATTAGTGTTTCCATAAAGTACCTCTTGAATAAAACACTCATTTTGTTTTGGTTTCCTAATTTATTAATTTCTATCTTTATTGGGTCTTTTCTCCCCTTTTGATTTCTATTTTCTGGAAGGCATAGTCTCTGCCTAACTAAGGCTGCGTTGTGTGGGGGATTGGAGAGGAGAAATGTGGCCTCATCTGTAGCTGATGTTTGCATGAGGCAGTTTCTATTTCTCTCCTTCATGTAGACTGCAGAACAAGGGAAACGTGAGGGGGCAAAGAGAGGGACACAGAGCATCCTGTACACCGACTATATGTGATATCTCATCAAACAAATCCAGTGTAAGAATGTGAAGTTTGAAATCAGTATCTACATTTTAGTACAGGCTCTACCACTTATTTCTTTGTGATCAATTCCTTAACTCTAAATCTCATTTCCTTATCTGCTAAAAGGCCATAATAATACCATTTCCTCATAGAGTTATTTTAAGGATTAAATGAGATAATGTGGGGCTGTGTTTATCTCATTGGCACATCCCTACAGACATACAGAAGTGTGTGATGTGTGTGTGTGTAAAATAGTTCTTGAATTAATAATTCAAAAATGGTTCTGAATGAGCACTGGGAATTACCTCCCAGCCTTAAAACTCTTCAAGTTACTGGGGCCCAATCTTGTGCAGAGATTGAAGAGCTCACTGAACCTCTGCAGCTATTACGTGATAAAAATGATTGAAGCCACTTGCCAACATAAAAGTGCCTTGTGCACAGTTATTAATAATACTGAGCAGTGCCCATTATAGAAAACCTGCAGCTTTTATGCTTCCATAATTTTAGGCATGCTATCATCCTCTCAAGAAAGAAGAATCGCTCCCAACACAAATCCTACCAGCTCTCCATTTTCCAATAAAGAGAACCTGGCAAATGATGAAAACAATGGCAGGTCCTTTCTCTAGCCCCACTCAGAGCAGGGAAGGGCTGTGGAAGAGAAACATTTACCCTACGCAAATCACCACATGCTTGGGTTACTGACAGCAAGAACCCCCATTAACGGAGAGAGGAAAGGAAGTGCGCCCCCTTCCGCAAAAGAGCCGCGTCTGCAAGGGCATCCCTTTGCCATAAAAGTCGAGTAAAAAAATAATTCAGAGAAAAATAACCAAATGGACGCTCCAAACTGCATGTCCCTGTACATGCCATACTCATCGAGAGAGGATGCCTAGAGAAAATTTTTTACATTATACAACTCTCTCCTTTAAAAAAAAAAAAAGCCTTTTTGTAATGACTCCGCCTCCTGTTCAGAGGGCAGGAAATTATTATTTATGTTCTGGAGTGCTGTGTGTAAAATGTTTAAATTAGAACATAATTTTTTAGGCTGGTAGCAAATACAGAACATTTGTCTGATGTATAAAACACAAGTCAGTCTATGAGCTGCCTGCGGTGATGATAGAAAAATGACTGAGATAAACATTTTAATCACAACCAGTGCACTGAGAGAGTGCCCTGAGAGAAAATTACCTATAATATTAAGTAAAAACACTTGAATACAAAGGATACCGAAAGGAGAAGAAATGTGCGGGGAGGGAGAGGTCAAGAGTTTTGCTGCAGCTAATTCTTTGGGATTATCTACAGGTCAGAACAGCACACATGCGTGGTCTGAGCATCCACTAGGTGGGTAAGGTGTCCGTCCCTCACTCCAGAGGAGAGCGGCCCAGGTCATTCCCTGCTCAGCATCCCAGCTGCGAAACAAACGCTCTGGTCTACCCAGAAACGCCAGGAAACAGAGCAGCCTGCCCAGCCATTCTGGGGGTGTCGGTCCCTCCAGCTCAAAACTAGGAAATAAAAGACTGGATTTCGGGGCCTCCCCGGTGGCGCAGTGGTTAAGTGCTGCGCTGTGGAGCTGTCGGCAATGGTGACGGGAGTTTGACGACCGGCCAGGGAGAATCCCACATGGCGCGGCAGACCTCTCCTGCCTCGCGGGCTGCTCCCCTCAGCAGTGTATTTCTGATCTGCCTGTTCTGCTACCCGCTCTGTCTCTGGTGATCCCTCTCACCGCCCCACGCCTCTGGCCTGTACCCCAGCTTGTATGTATAAATAAAAAATAAATCTTAAAAAAAAAAAAGACTGGGTTTCGAATTTCGTAAAAGGCTGTGGGGAGTTAAAAATCATTCCCTTCTAAGAAGAATAGATTCTATTTCTCCTCTTGGCCCCACAGTATCTTTTCCAAGAGACTTTAGTTGAATATTTTGGAAACAGCAGCCCCACCCAGTAAACTCAGGCTTTCCTCTCTGGATGGGGAAATATTAGAACTTAGTCCACAGCATTAAATGTTTCATTCTTTAAAATATTATCAGCCATTTATATAATACTGTGGAAAGGGGTGAGCAACTAGGTACTGCATGTTATGCTATATTCTACACAAGACGCTGGCATGTTAACATAAGAGGTGCCTTCTACATGGAGCATTTTCTTGAAGTGGGACTCAAGTCTTCTTGCGTGTTCCCCGGCGATTTTCTGAATTCACTCATTAAGCACCGGTCAAAAGTCTCCAGGACTTAGCTCTGCACTCTGTATTTCCCGCCCAGTGATAATGGTCTTCCAATATCTGGAATGATTTTTCTCTCACCCAGGTAAAGGGAAGTCTAAAATAGTTTGGATATTCGGTGTTGTGGGTGTTGAAGTTGGAGGACAAGGAGCAGGGAATCGCCCCGGACAAGTAGCTCCGAGAGAAGAGGCCACAATGAAAGTTGGTTACGTCAACTACCAGGTGACATTCCCTCTCCCCCTTGTGACGCAGAACACAAAGGTTCTCTTATTTTCATCAAGGAATGAGATTGGGAAGGAATTGTGACACGCATCAGAGAGAGAGAAAGGGTATTTCCTTTCCTTGCTACAGTCTTGCTCCGCTTCTTTGCTGAAGATAAATGAGGAGCCTGATCCTGGTGCTGTGGCAGCTCTAACAGCCACGAAACCCGTTGCGAGTCCATCAGCCAGAGCTGTCTTTGTTCAGCTTATTCAAGGCCGATAAGAGGTACTGATAACAGCACCTACAAGCGAATCTCTCTTCCAGAACTACCTGATGAATCCAGGAAAGGGATAAGGGTTTCAGCAAGAAAAGGAAAAGCCATGGACAACATAGAGACTTAACGCCCCCTGTTGGTAGAAATGTATACATCTGGAAATAATTTGACTAGAGTAGGCAGCAGGTACTGCTCCCTGATGGGGACAGTTACCTATGCAGAGGTCTTCTTGTTGTTATTTTTACCAACATACCAGATGGTCTGGTCAATCGCACCCCTTCATTATTATTGTAACCAAGTGGAGATTGTCATGTCAGGCATGAGGAATGAACTGATGAAGAGGGCTCCAGCATAGTCAAAGCTGCTGTGGAGAGCCCAGCTAATTGCCCTGCGGTCCAAACCAGCATCAGCATGCTTTCTTGACAGCAGTCCAGATGGCTCCAGCCTCTACTCCAGGCATACAAGCCTGCTAGGAGGGCACTGCCACCTGCTCCAGGAAGAGGGCTGAGACCATTAATTCTGATTTACAAAGATGACATTGATTCAAGAGTGCTGGCCACATAGGAACCCCTAGCCCATTTTTTAGAAACAGGCCACTAAGGCCTCCTCATCCATCCAGTTCCCTGTCCTCTGGCCTTGCTTGCAACAAAAAGTTAGTTGCAGCCCTTAAACTCTGTTTGCTCTCTAGTTTTATTACTGGCAGAAAGCTGCGCAGTTTATCAACATTATCTCATATTGGCAGATACCAGACAGTAAAATGGTAGTTGTTGGGGCCATTAAGAGACGCTTCCACACTCTGCCTGATACAGAATTTATAGAGTCTCGCTGTGTAAGGTGCTGGAAAGTACAGATTGTCTCATTACATGAAATGACAACCTAGCACCTCAGAGATAGGGCAATTCCAAGTACTCACAGGCCTCAGGTACAAGTAGGCTTCTGAGGCTTGTTAAAAATGATGCTGATAAACTTTTAAGATTTTTCTAGGATGCATCTTTTTCTATGCTCAAGACTTCAAGGGAACATAAGCTCTCTCCATCTCAGAAAGCTCCTGCAAATCCTTGTCTGAGGAAGCTCATATTCTTATCAAGAAAAAGTTGATGACTTTGATCTTTGTACTTCCCTGAAGTCCTATATTGTATTTGTACGCATGTGTGTCTTCTGTTGGGTTCTTCAAAAGGAGAGGCTGAGATATACATGTATATGTACACATATATACTCTTCATATGACTGAAGAGTAATATGGTCAGAGCACTGAGAGCAAAGTAAATAATGGTACAGGGTGAGTACCAAGAGGTTGACCAGAGTCAGAAGGGCATTTATAATGGCTAAAAATAACTGCAGTTCACATTTACAGAACATCTGCTATGTGCCTAACACTCTGCTAAGAATTGCTCACTATTATCTTAATTAGTTCTCAAGTTGTGGATATAGATTGGGAAACCGAGCCTTAGAAATCAGCTCTAGGAGCAGAGCAGTGAGTGTGTCACTGATTTCTATAACTATACAAGTTTCTGGAGTACTGCTTCACACTTTGATAGATATATAGACCACACTGCCACCCAAGGCCTAGTTACCATTTACCACTATCCAGTTGAACTCCTTCACCTATTCCTTCCACCCCCAAATGCTCATCATCACTTATTATTAGGAAAATGCAAACCAAAACCACAATGATAAATCACCTCATACCTGTGAGAATACCTATTTCAAAAAGACAAATAACAACAGGTGTTGGTGAGGTTGTGGAGAAAAGAAATCCTCATACATTATTGTTGGAAGTGTAAATTGGTGCAGATGAGAATATAAATTGATGCAGCATCTATTGAGAAAAGTATAGAGGTCCCTCAAAAATTAGAAAGAGAACTACATATGAGCCAACATTTCCACTTTTGGGTGTCAGGAGCTGAGTTTTGACTAAAGACTTCATCTGGATATAAAGCCCCCATTTTTAACTATCACCCCATTTTTACATGGTATGGACTTGGGGGGTTTTATACTATAATACATGGAAAACTACAAAAGATTTATTGGGGAAGTGACATAATCATGTTATATTGTATAAAGAGCATTTTGGTTGTTTTCTGGACAGTAGATGGGGAGAGCAAAATCACATGTAAGGTGAACGGTTAAGAGGAAATTGTAATATAGTAGGAAGAGGAGTGGCTTGGGCTAAAGCAGTAGCTGCCTAGATGGATAAAAGTGGCTACACTAAAGAGATATTTTCAAAGTAAAGTAAACAATGTTTAGAGATTGGAAAAAGGCATAGGAGGGAAGTTGAAATTAAGATCATCTCTCCAAACTCTGACTCCCACCACAAAATGGACGATGAGTCCACTCACTGTGATGAGAATCACTGGAAAAGGACAGCATTATGGGAGGAAGAGATTTTAGATTTAGACACACTAATTTATGAGATGCTCTTAGGGTATACAAATAAATATTCTTTATCTGCAGCAGGATATAGTTATCCAAAGACTGTGGACTAGTGAGAAAAAATGTGGGATTTGTTGCTACTGAATAGTTGGAATATAGAGCAAAGATGCCATCAAATAGTAGAACAGCATAAAACAAGAATATGACCTAGTACAGAGTTTAAAGTTCCCCCTCTTTTAAAATTCAGAAAATAACAAATTAAGGAGATACAGATGGAAGTAACAGATAAGAAAAATCAAGGAGGAAAACTGTTGTCAGATAAACCAAGAAGGAAGCTTTCCTAATGGAAGTGAAGGTCAGTGGTGCTGGGTGTGCTGATACACTTAATATGAAGAGGACAGGAACATGTCTACCTAATTTAAGGACAGGCATTTTTGCTCTTTCATGGAAACAGTGTACCTAGGAGACAGATTGAGGACTAGAGGTAAATTGCTGATCAACTGACTTGACTTAATTTCTCAAAAGAGGAAAAGCCGCATGCACAGCAGACTGGTCTACTGTCAATCATCAAAAACTGGGTATTTGTAGATGATTGCAACCTGGAATATGTCAGAGGGAAGGACAAAAGCCAGGAAGAACTAAATTTAGCAAGCTTTTGGGCTATGTGTGACCTGGCTGGGGGAGTAACAGTTCACCATGGACATCATGCTCATCACATCAACAGCAGGTCACTGTTTCCCTTTGCAGCGCTTACAAATCAAGCCTAACTTCACCATCCCCATACCTCTGGAAGTGACCAGAGGCTCTTTCTCCATTTGAGTACCTCAGGGTCTTCTTGCTCTAACTGGTCTCCAGATGCAATCATTAAGTCCCGGCTAAGTCAAGCAGGAAAAAGAAAAATATTTTATTTCTTAATTTGATTATTATGAACATGAACTATTTTTGCTGTGAGGACTCATAATTTTAAGGGGTTGCAAAGAGTAAGATAATTTGAACAAAGGAAATCTTTTCTTGTAAAGGTGATGAAGCCAATGTCTCCTGCATAAGAGCAGAGCGCTAACTCAGAAAACTTGATCCAAACAATTCAAAAAACTTCCTCTTTCTAAAAATTTGGGTCCACATATTTGGGATGAAAAGAGTATTTTGTTGTTGTAAACTTATGACTTACGAAGTCACACAAAATTAACTAATATTATAAGACATTTATACTGTAGCCCAGTACTAAAAACATCCTATAAGAGAATTCATATTAAAGTTGGATACAAGACTTGGAGAGTTACTTAAGTGCTATATGTAACTATAGAATAGAATTACTATATACTACCAAAGGATTTATTTCCTTTCAGTTGAGAATTAATGAGATTTTATTTTATTTATGCTTGCCTTTGTTCTCAAAATTTTTGAAAGAGAATTTATTTCCAGAATAGAATATACTTCTTCTAGTATACTATCATTTTTTGTGAATATGTTGTTTCCTCACATTGAATACATTTGGCAATTTATTTCCTTTTTCCTTTTTAGCCTAGAATAACTGGCGTGTAGGCCAGAGGTCCAGGGGATGAGAGGATTCACCAGAGACAGAGTGGAGAGCAGAACAGGCAGATCTACTAAACTACACTGCTGAGGGGAGCAGCAGGCAAGACAGGAGAGAGCCATGTAGTTAGCTCCCTGGCCAGGGATCAAACTCAGGCCATAACAGTGATAGTACTAAGACTTAACCCGTAGACCACCAGGGAGGCCTGAAATTTAATTCTTAATAAAAATATAGCTAATCAAAATCAAACCCTTTTTTTTTTTTAAAGATTTATTTTTTTTTATTTATACATACAAGCTGGGGTACAGGCCAGAGACGCGGGGTGGCGAGAGGGTTCACCAGAGACAGAGCGGGTAGCAGAACAGGCAGATCAGAAATACACTGCTGAGGGGAGCAGCGGGCAAGGCAGGAGAGATCTGCCGCACCATGTGGGATTCTCCCTGGCCGGGCGTCGAACTCGCGTCGCCGCTGCCGACAGCTCCACAGCGCAGCGCTCAACCGCTGCGCCACCTGGGAGGCCCAAAATCAAACCCTTTTAAGTGATAGTCTATGTATTTAACATGTGGAACAGGAGTGTTAATAGACACACTCATTCTTTATTTCAGTTATCTATTGGAAACACCCCAAAACTTTGGACCGAAAACATTTCTGTGGATTGACTGGACTTAGGTGCAGTGTTCTCTTCATGGGGATTGTAGAACATTGACTTAGCTTGATGTAACCAGCCAACGGGAGCTCTCATTCTTCCCACATGACCTTCAAACGTTTAGTAGTTTAGTCTAGACTTCTTTGCAGTATGGCAGTTGGGCTTTGACAGCATTCCAAAAGAACAAGTCAAACGTGCAAGCACTTATTAGGTCTCTGCTCCTACATGCTCACTATGTTCAAAAGCCAGAGAAAGTCACAGGAACAAGTCCAGCATGAGAGGGAAGCACAGAAGGTTGTGCATGCTGGGGTCATGGTAAATGGGGGAAATTTGACAAAACTCTCTACCAAAGTTCTGTCATCCAACCTGAGAGATATTTGTGTTATTACAATAAAAAATACCAATATTTTGTTTATTATTTACAATCATTGTTGTAAATTGTCTAACATCATCTACTCTGGCTAGACGTCATATGGGTTCAATGACTATCCACTAGACAGTCAGTTGTGGGTTCATTAGGTAGATCGTCTTTCAGTTCAAAGTTTTGCTTTGCTGTACGTTTTGTCTCTGCACATCATGTCATGGCATGTGCCATCTTTCTAGTCTCCAATGTAAGTTTCTTCACCATCCAGCTCACATCATGCCAGTGCTTCTATTATGGCATCAAGTGTTAACACTCACACACAGAGACACATACACATGGCCATCCTGGAAAGCTCTCCTCCAAGACTTTGTTAAATTGTCCAGGCTGATTTGATCCCATGGCTCCCCCTTCATTACATAAGCAGGATGGTCGAGAACTGACAAGGAAATGCTTCCTCAAAGAAGTGCTAGCTCACTTCCACTCAAAATGCATTGCTCAGAACCTGTCTATCACCATGTTTAAGTTCAACGGAATAACAAAATGTAATCATCCATGTATCCAGAAGCAGAAAAGAGTTATAACACTGGTCAACAGTGAGATCATAACTGACTTAAAAAGGCCCTAATCTGTAGTATCTTGGTGTGCTGAACATGAATATAACCCTGAAATTTTTATTAGCTCTCGTTTTGAAGATATTTCATATAATTCATCTTATATGTTTCACCGTGTAAATTTATACAGGACTGCAACAACATCCTAAATCAGCCTAGAATGATGTAATATTGCATCACATTGCATAATACCATCATGCACACATTATCCAGAGTTGATTGCATCCTTTTCTGATGCAATGCAATACTACTGCCAGGTGGCTGCTGAAGTAAGCTGACGTCAGCAGTGCACTATAGAAAGCCCTGTAGGAAAGGTTGAGCATTGAAAATTTTTCAGACAGTTTAAGCTACTGTTCCATAGAACTGTTATGATTTTATCCATTAGGCACAATACAGCACAGTCATGCCTCGAAAGTGTGTTAATAGCATGGACAATTTCTGCTCTATTTGTGGGGAAGTGACATTTGCCAACCAGAAGAAAAGTATCACTTCTCAAGTGAAGAAGGCTTATTATCTTTACTTCAGATGCAAGGTTGGTGACCAAGACAAGCCTTGGGCCCCGCATATATGCTGTACTACAATGGTCCAATGGCAAAAGACCATCCATGCCATTTGCAGTCCCCATGGTGTGGAGAGAGCCAAGCAGCCACATAAAAGACTGACTTCTGCTTGGTTCCTCCTCTTTCCGGCAGGATAACAAAGCCAAAGAAGTCGAGAATAGTCTACCCAAACATTCCATCTGCATTGAGACCAGTTCCACATGGTGAGGGACTTCCTGTTCCAGAACCTCCAGCAGAATATTCTCTTGACTCACCTAATGAGGACAAGGGTGAGCTGACCTGTTCTTCTCCTGTTCCATCAGCATGCAGTGATCCAGATTTTCACTGTGGTGCATCATCAACCCCACACAGACTAACACAGGCAGAACTCAATGATTTGGACTTATCCAAGAACAAGGCAGAATTGCTAGGATCAAGACTCCAACAATGGAATCTTCTAGAAGAAGATGTCACAATTACTTTCTATCGAAAGCACCACCAGCAGTTGAAGCCTTTCTTCAGAAAGGAAATTACTCTGGTATTCTGTTCCGATAGTGAGGGCCTCACGAATGCCTTAGAAATCACTCACCACCAACAAGAATGGAGACTATTTCTAGACTCTTGAAACTGAGTCTCAAGGCTGTGCTTTTGCACAATGGAAACCGTCTTCCATCTATTCTATTCCTGAACAGCTGTACAAGAGACAAGCCAAGAAATCTAAGTAGTCTATGACTTGTTTTTTTACAGGTATTAACTATAGGCCTATTACTATTGGCATGCATTTCGTGATGTAAACACCAATTTATTGCAGATTACAAAAAAAAAAACTAGAGCCAAAATTAGAATTTGACTGTCATATTCGTGTTGAGCACATACAAATTGATAGGAAATGGCTAATTTTATTTCAGTGACATGACTTTTGTAAAAATTTGTTGACCAGTGTAATCAATTGAATATAGCCCAAAGAACAAATGTCTACTACTTCTACTAAGGTATATGATATTGTCCTTATAAAGAACTAGGCAGAACTATTTCAGTGATCTAAATTTTGAAGGAGATACATTAAATAAAAAAATTCTAACCATAAAAGCTGTATGGTGATTCCTCAGACTGCTAAAAATGGAGCTTCCATACGGCCCGGCAATATCACTCCTGGGAATCTACCCAAAGGACACAAAACAATAATCCAAAAGGATACATGCACTCCTATGTTTATTGCAGCACTGTTTACAAATAGCTAAGGTATGGAAACAACCCAGATGCCCAAAAATAAATGATTGGATCAAGAAGATGTGGTACATATACACACAGTGGAATACTATTCAGCATTCAAAAATGATAAACACATGCAATTTGCAGTGACATGCTGCAGAAGGGATCATGCTCAGCGAAATAAGCCAGAAAGAAAGAGAAAAATATCAAATGGTTTCACTTATAACAGGAACATAGGGGAACCAAACAAGAGAGAGACACTCAGCATGGGAGGGGGAGGATAAGGGCTCAAAATGGGGTAGAAAAGGGCACAAGGGATGATGGTGATATGTCACGGGTGAATTGGTGGTAGGTTACCTAAGGGGAGTACACAATGTAAAAGATATAAATTAAAAAAATAAATTTAAAAAAATTCTAGCCATAAGCTATATTTATGATATAATAAGTACATTCATATTTATTTTTGTAAAGGCATATACACGCACACATGCACACATGCGTGCACACACAAACACACACACACGGCCAATACTGAAATTATATATACCAAACTTTCAATGTTGACCTTGAGGTAGGGGACTGGACAGAGTACAAGTAATAAACATTTTCAGTTTTTTCTGAATATCCTGTGCTCTCTGAGTCTCTGAACAATGAAAATGGTTATTAGTCATTAAAAAAAAATGAGAATATTATAACCTGTGAATGACATCATATGCTTTCAGTTCCACACACTTTTCTTCTTTGTAGCCTTAGGTAAAGTTGGAGAATAGACTGGTTTCTCAGCTTTGGGGAATTACTTGTAATTCTTCCTACCTCTAAATGAGGGTGCCCAGGCCACTAGAAGCATGTGTTGGCCTTACTGTAGTATGGTTTCTCCTCACCATCTTGGCACTGAACCCACACTCAGCTCTGTGGGCAATTTAAACATCTTTGGGACTAAGTTGTCCAAGTCAACATCCCAGAGGAAGATAGAATTGGAAACTAGAAGCTGCAGTTACCTAGCTATGTTTCCTTCTATTACATGGGTTGCAGGAAAAGGCCTCTCACTCTTTTAGGCCTTCAGATGATTGTGCAGAAAGAAGTCCTTCACTTCCCTAAATCTCACCAGCTCAGGCATTTCCACACCCCTTTAATCTCTGCCTAACTGGAATCCCTTCTTCCCCACCTCTCAGGACTTTCCAACTCCGCACATGCTCTTGAAGTTTTAACCCTTAGCCCTTGCATCTTGAAAGCTTTTGCTGACTCAGACTTCAGCCAACCATCAATGCACCCTTCTCTGTCCTTTTCAAATTTGGCTCACTAGCAGGTGGTCCTGGTCTTTGGCACCCTTTGGTTGGTGACAGATGGAATAGTGTAATTGGGGGAAGGGGGCAAAGGGTGCATTTTTAAATTTGAATTTATTTCTCTATATTGACTGTGGATCACTCCTCTTGAATCAGCTAAATATATCTTGCCACAACAAGCATTCATTTAATTTTCTTCCTAATGCCATAGGGTCTGATTTGACATTAACACCATGGTCATCCTTCTCTTTCATGATAATAGCCTTAGCTAATTACTCTAAAAGGAACATTCATTTCATTCCTGACTCAGTCTTCATAACACAAACTTTACACTCTGGTGGAGAAAAAGTCTGAACTATTCTAACAGACGGCGTCATCCCAAGAGATGTCCTCTGATTTTGAAATCACTTTTCCAGTGCTGGCAGGGAAGGAGCTGAGAAGAATGGAGTGACCAGTTCATCCTATCACAGGACCAAGAAGATTCAGGAACAAAGCTGCATCTGTAAGTATTCGCTCAAAACAACTGGAGTGGTGCAATCAGAGATGCCAGGAATAAAGACCTTCCACATTGGGGTCTTATTTACATTTCTTTCTTATCCACTAACAAGATTTACTGCACACTTATTCTATGCATCAAGATGCTACATTACAGTTACTAGACAATAAAAGCAAAGTGTACATTTGTTCCTAAAGAGCTAATGGTATTATTGAGAGCTGTGGTATATTTGCTTAAGACACAGAACAATCCATATGTGCCAACTGAGGGAAGCTGGGGGGCTATACTAACACCACTCATGATAGACAAGGGCTCGCAGAATAGCAAGACTGATTTTGGAAACTTTTCTTTGGATATGGCTTTTGGTGATAGGATATAGCTCCCATTAAGCTGGAATAGAGAGAATATTCCATTGTTTAGAATCACATTACGTATTTCCTAATGGAATTTACAATACAATAACTGCAACACTCATCAATTAATAAGAAAAAGAATAATGAGATGTGCTAGGTGTGGTGAATTAGGCACACTCATGAAATGCAGTATCATCAGTCAACACAATCTTACTTGTAGGTGACTGGCAATAAGCCCTCCAAAACCATAGAACCACTTACTTTTAGAGTTTTTTTGTATTTCTGGGATTATGTAACACAAAAATAACATGACATTTTAAAAATTTCTGTACTTTATTACACATTATTTTAGTAACAAATTATAGATAGCACTTGTGCTTGGCAATTGGAAATGTTTAAGTAAATTTTGTTATAAACACTTGATGGATTAGAAAGCTATGTTTATACTAGTACTTACAAATAAATGTGGAAAATAAGCATGGAAATGTACTTACGCGCTATTTAACAATTAGCAAGGAATCCATTTTCTTATGTTTCCCAGCTTCATTGATATATAATGAACATAGAACATTGTGCATATTTAAGGTACACAACGTAATGATTTGCTACATGCATACATTTATATATTTATCTCACGTGCTTAAGAAAGACATACCAGCTCTAAATTAACATTTATAGGAAAAAATAAATAAAAAGAAAATATATCAACAAGAAAAGAATTTCAACCCCGTTAAGTAGTAAAGTTACAAGATGAAGACCCATGTTGGGTCCCAACTAAGAACAGACTCTACTCTTCAAAATTTGGGCTGGCATGGAGAGAAAGACAAAAGATTGTACGGTAACCACAAACAGGCCAGTCAGATTCTGCACTGTGACTTGCTTCATCTCAGAAAGCTAAACCATTCGTACCTGTATCCTTGTCCAGAATTTTAACTTAAATCACTTTCCTTCTTGAACCCAAGATCATAGGAAAAGCTTCCTTTTAATGGAAGGAACAATATTGAGTAGGATTTTTTTTTTTTTGCTTTTGACTATGAGATTAACCTTTTTTACTGATGAGTCATTTACTTTCAAAGGAACTGTAGTATTTCTTGGGTCACCGGAGGAGGCATTGCTAACTACTGGCTTCAGTTGCCTGTTTCTGTCATTTCCATCCCGCTAGCTTTTGAATGGCTCCATCTACTGGTACCTGTGCTCCAGTTCCTGGGCTAGACACGGAAGTTGAAATAGCTCATAACAGCTTCAGTCCACACACCTGTTGAGAACTGGGTATGACACCTCCTTGCCTGGGGGGGGGCAGTCTCTGGATTTCCAATCCTGAAGCCCTCACAGCTTTCACTGTTGGTACCTTCCCCTCCAACTCTGCCGAGCCATAGCACATGGGGAGATGCCCCCCCCCATCTCTTTTTTGTCTTTTTAAGCACATGTCTTCTTTCAAAGTTTTTTCATTCTATTTTTGAATAATCAATTAGCCAAGAAAAATGGTAGCACTTTAGTATTTAGGGAAATAAAGATACTGGTAAATATTTTAAATTCTATGTCATACAATTTATTTTTATATTACTCTGCCAGGCCCCTATCCTGGAAAGTATTTGCCTTCCTGATCGCAAGTTATTCTTTGTTCTGGCTTCTCTGCTCAGGCCCAGCTACACGCTTCTATGGAAATCTTCCTTTCAAATTGCCATTCCCAGCAGGTGGAATCTATGTTCTCTATTCTCAGGGACCCTGATACAGATATGGCATGTGAGTAAAGGGGAGACAACAAAACAATTTAACAACAGTTGATCTGCTGGAAAAAAATACCCTGTGAAAAAAATGACTATCATTATCTTTCCTGTAATATCTTCATTGGTGATTTGCCATTTAAAAAAGATGCTATTCATTTTCAATTCAATGTAAGGGTTTTTGCTTTTCTTTATTTTCCCCTGACTGCTGAGAAACCTCTCTGCTACAGAAAAGTGGGGACAGTCAAGAGGCAAGGGCTTCTGAGTATGCTCTTCAGTCTTTGGATGACAAATATGTAGCTTGGAAGTTGCACAGGACCTGACAAATGCTGCAGAAAGGAAAATCAAGTGGCCCCACGTAGGAAAGCGGGCCATTCCTGCACAGCAGCCCAGGACCGTGTGCTTACAGCTATGCTCCCTGATGGAACACCACCTTGGCCCTCAAGTCAGGTAGCATTGCCACGTCAGAGAGGAAATGCAGGAGGGGAGAGGTGAGCCGCTTCTCAAGGTCCCATGTCCCATGAATGGCTGAATTAGAACATTTTTCAATGTATTTTTTTGCAATGTCCCACAATTTTAGGGCAGTGAATCTTGGCTGGGATCAGCATCTGAGCTCTTACTCACCAGTGTTTCTCCAGTCCCCCCAGGGGCCACATGTATTACCAGCTGCAAGACAGCCAGTGCCATCGTAAGAGCATTAACACTTTCAGTGAGTGGTCAGGCTTTCTAGAAAATCTTAAGAGAAAGCTGGGTATACAATTTTACTGGTGAATTATATAAAGTATTTTAAAGTTAATTTAAAAATGAATACCTTAAAGATGTATTCAACACAATTACATGCCCATCATTTAAAAAAAAAAACCCAAGTTCAAAGACACTTTGTGACATTATAAGCCCCTATCTGGCTAGATCCCAAATGCTTCCCTCAGGACACACATTCCTTCTACTTTTAGGGCAGTTAAGATTAAATATTTTTAAAACACTGTTCGCTTAAAAAGCTTTTTTGTTGTTCCAGAATAGAGTGTGTGTGTGTGTGTGTGTGTGTTTTGCCAATGTTTCCATTATTTGCTTGAAAGTGGGAACTCAGGGAGAGATAAGGAACTAAGTATTCCCTTGGATACAAAATTGTCCATACAAAAAGATGGTTTTGCAGATTTTATGCTTCATGGAACTGTCCTCATCTTGTAATTCTTTATGTTTATGTTTAAAATAGACATTAGCATCATTGTTCTCACAACGGTTGACCTCCTGCCAGCCAAAATAAAGCGCCAGCCTGAGAGCTAGTACCTGACAGATCACCGCCTGAATGGAAGCCTACCTGACATACAAATGAAGAGTGCCTCATTTGCAAGCGAGTCAGACCTCCAGGGAAGGAAATAGAAATACAAGCTGCCTTCATGTTTAGGGCTTAGAAAAAATGAGAAGAAACTTGGATGTCTGTTTCATCTCTGAAATTTAGCATGACTTTCTAAGTGGATGGAAGTACCTTCAAGAAAGGCACGATGTTTAAGAAGTTGCTGTCGAACATCCTAAGATGATGTTGATTTGCTAATGATCAAAGTCAACGCGTCAACCTGGCATATGGAACCCTTTACCTCATTTTCTCTGTGTTATATTATCAGTGTTATTTCTTGTTACTCCCAGTGATTTTCATTCTGAGCCTGCCTGGTCTCTCTGGACATTAATATTTATGCAATGTCAGTGTCCATATCATTGCTTCTAGCATGAGTTAGCAACTTACTTAAGCTAATCAAAATACATCCACTTTATTTCCAGAACAACCCACCAGCTCCAAGCTTGCCTAAGTCTAGAGATAAGTCTAGTTTAGGTTTCAAGGTATGAGGAACAACAACAAAGCAAATATTAACTTGCAGGAAAACCATGTCCTCAAAAAGATCTCTAGCAAGTAAAACTTGGTGGAATAAAATAGATAAGAAATCTATGACATTTTGAGAGTCTTGTATTGTCAAATAAATCACAAGGCATATTTAAAAGTTCCATCACTGAGTCTTGGACACATACCCCGCATGAGCATAATGGAGACAGAAAGCTGTGCAACCTGTAAGAAGGTTGCATTCCCCCACACCCACCTTAAAGATGGCCCAGGAGGAAAAAAAATAAAGGAAGATCCCCACAAACAGGACCCAGGGACCACCCAGATCAATGAAAAAGAAAGTTCTTCACAAAAGAAAAGTCAGGGCCTTAGCAAAGGAACATTTCTCATCTGGGACTGGGGGTTTTCCCAACGTTGTCCCAGCTAGCCATGAAGGGGTTAACCTTCATGTTCTAAATAAACTCTTATGAAAACAGAAAACTGATCTTGCAGACACTTTCTACAGCTGAAGGTTCTCTTCAGAGCTCTGTTATATAACATTCCCATAAGCCTTAGGCAATGCTTATTTTGAACTTCAGTGAGATTCAATATAGTGATTGTATGTGGTGCTATTTTCTGGATGATGTGTTTCATCACTGATTTTTCCAGTGATAGGGAACCTGCTGTATTGAGCTAGGCAAAGTTAATCTTAATATGTGGAGCTGATGATAATAAGAGCAACCCAGGCAAGTTAATAACTTGAAGCCCATTAGCACACTATTCTTTGGATCTTTGTTTAGTGTGTGTGTGAAATGTGAAGAAATTGGTTTTATATTTTAAAAATGTTATACTTTCTATTATCAAAAATAAAGCATCTTTATGTGCCAAATACAAAACATTTTTAAACATTTGCATTTGTCTCTCATTTAAATTTTCCCCCATCACTTGTACTTGGATGGTGTCATTCACTTACAATCAATCAAAATAAAGTTAACTTATGTGAACAGAATTATTGAAATAACGTTCAATTGTGCTTTAAAGTTTCTTTCAGGCTTTCACACTAGAAAATCTGGTTCTGAAGACTTTAATCTTCCCCCGTTTTTTAGTGATTTTCTAAACCAGGCAACATTTTGGAAACCAAAACAATACATTACAATTTATATATTCATGTAACTTTTCCCCTGAGAATACCACCATCACTGTAGGAGGCAAAGTGGTTCGAGGAGCTCAGTGGATCATGAGTTCTGTCTACATGTCTAGGTCAAAGGACTGGTTGCAGTAATGGCACCAGGCAGAACTCCCCCCAGAAATTTGCTATTGTTAGCAAGCGTTCTTTTAATTCATACTCCACAACTCTGGCTACTTGAGACCCAGTTCTGGAGATTTCTCTTGTCCTACTGACCTCATGGAGCTGCATGGAATGTTGAATAAATTTTTACATATGAAAGTAACCTTTGCAAATGTTGGTATCAACTTTTGCTAAGATTGATAACAGTAATTTCAAATGTTTGTCCTTTCTACTTGCTGTCTGCCAGGAGCGATGGAAATACCTTAGGATAGTATCTAATACATACGAAAATTATATTTGGTACTTGGACTTGTTCTAATTGCTCTCATTTCCCCCTTATTCTTCCTTCCCAGAAGATCAGGAAAGTAAATTGAAAGTGAAATTATTAGTCTGTGCCCAGATGATGTAAATATTTATCAGTAATTTTCCTTTTTAGGCTGGTTGTAGAACAACTGGCAAATCTTCAGAATATTTTAATATCTGTCCTTTAAAAAATGTAGGTGTGATACATGAAAAATGGACTTGGACTTTTTTTTTGTTCAAACATGGTTCAGACTCCCTAGTGACTCAGGGTCTTTTGCTACTCAAGAAGTTAATAAGCAAAAAGCTAGACTCCGCCGAACATAATAGTGTTTTATGATTAGAAATTTAAGCCAAGTCCATTTAGTTTTACAAAATACAATCAAAATAGAGATTTGTGTGACAGAAAACTTTGAGGCGTGATTTGCCCAGTCCCTGACTTGTCATGCCCCCAGTAGGTAGGAAGACAGCTCTATTGCTAATGAATATACCCAAAGTGATCGACTGATTCAATACAATCCCTATCAAAACCCCAATGGAGATAGAGGCTCAACCCCCTGTATGTTATTTAAAATCTTCTCCTTTAAAAGGCACTACAAGAATCAAAAAAGCAAAGATCAGGCTAATTTTGCCTTGCACTGTGCTATATAGAGATTTGGGGACCCTAACATGAAAATGAACTCTCACTGATTACATGACTAAATGATTTTGTTATCCATGTGGATACAAACCCGTCTTTGTGATCAATGATGATGGTTTTCAAAAATAAGTAATTTGACTCATTATATTTATATTAGTATGGAACAATTTTCTCTGCTTACTATCTCAGACTAATTGCTGTCTGGGTACTAAACATTTTTTCATATACTAATTATAATTGAATATTTCAGGTTACCAGGTATGATTTTATGCAGTAACATACAGTGGTAATATTATTATGGTATCTTTTTGTGTTGTTTCAATCATCCTGGACCTATGATCACAACGTCATAATAGTGAAGTTATTACTGCCTGGTTTAATATTATTGCCCAATGCAGAAAACCAAAAAGCTAAGCTGGGTTTCTTTTCCTAAGCTAGGCCACTAGAATAATAAAGGACTATGGACTTCCATTGTAAAAAAAAAAAAAAAAAAAAAAAAAAAAAAAAAAAAAAAAAAAAAAAAAAAAAAAAAAAAAAAAAAAAAAAAAAAAAAAAAAAAAAAAAAAAAAAAAAAAGAGTTTAACTATACTGATTCAAAATATACAAATAAACATATCGTCATTCTTATAAACACTATAGACAATATTTAGGAAACATATTATGAAATATTCTTGCAAACATGAAGGGAAATTGACCCATACATGGATGACTGTTATACCACACATAAAAATCAACTAAAAATGGATCAAAAACTTGAATATTAGATGTAGGATCAAAAAACTCCCTGAAGAAAACATAGGCAGTAAGCTCCTTGACATAGAAGTTGGTGATAATTTTTTCAATATGACAATAAAGGCAAAAGCAATGGAAACAAAAATCATCAAACTAAACCTTCTGCACAGCAAAGGAAACAATTAACAAAATGAAAAGGCAATCTGGTATACAGGAGAAAATATTTGTGAATGATATATTTGATAAGTGCTTCTTTACTAAGCTGAATCAGATTTGCACTGAATCTGTTCAAATTCATACAACTTAAGTGCAAATAAACAATGCAATTTTAAAATGAGCAGAAAAATTGAGTATTTTTCCAAAAAGACTTAAGATAACCAAAAGGTAAATGAAAAGATGCTCAATGTCTGTAATCATCAGAAAAATGTAACTCAAAACCACAATGAGATGCCACCTTACACCTGTCAGAATGACTATAATCAAAAAGACAAGAAATAAAAAGTTAGATAAAGATGTGGAGAAAAGCAAATCCTTGTGCACTATTGGTAGGAATAGAACAGATGCTTCCACTATGGAAAACAGTATGGAGGTTCCTCAAAATAATTAAAAATAGAACTACTATGGTATCTGGCAATTCTACTTCTGGGTATTTATCCAAAGAAAATGAAAACACTGATTTAAAAGAAGTAGGCACCCCCCAACTTCACGGCAGCATTATTTATAATAACCAAGATAAGGAAACAGCCTCAGTATTCCTCAGTGGATGATTATATAAAGAAATTGTGGTATATCTACAGGGAATATTATTCATGCATTTAAAGAATGAACTCTTGTCATTTGTGACAGTCTGGATGGACCTTGAGGCCATTATACTGTCACAGGGCAACCCCAAAGGGAAATGGGATGGACCAGGTGTGAGTCCTCACACATGTACTTAAAAAAAAAAAAACCTAGAACAAGACCCAAGGGCAGGCACACATAGAAAGTTTAATAAAAGGTTTACATACAAGGGAATTGAAAAGAGTAGGAGCACAGAGAGAGAGAGCAAGAGCAAGTGAGAGAAGAGGGAGGGAGAGAAAGTGGGAGAGATAGAGAGATTAATTGGTCAACACATCCTACCAGTAATGCTATCTGAGACAGTACCCCAAGTTCATGCAGGCAAAACTAAGCCCTCTCCAGCCTACAAGTGTTTGGCTTTACACCAAGCCAGGCTGCTTAACTCTACCCTGAGTTCCCAGCAATCCCTCCCTCCGAGGAGTGAAGAGTCATGGCAGATTCATGGCATGATAGGAGCTGTGGCATGATGTAGGCTCCGCTGCCTGGGATCTCTTTGGCATGGAGCAGGAGGTGGAGACCATAAAACATTGGTGGGTGGAGTTCATTCAGGACATACTGTTCTAAAAATACTAAGTGATATAAATCAGATAAAGAAAAATGCAGTATTTTTTTCATTTATTTGTGGTAATCTAAAAAAATAATTACTAAGCTCACAGATACAGAGAACACATTGGCGGGTTGACAGAGGAGGAGGTTTAGGGGCTTGGGGAAATAGGTGAGGAATCAAAATGTACGACCATTCAGCTATAAAACAATTTAGTCATGGGGATGTAATGAACAACATGGTGATGATAGTTAATACTGTATTTTGTATCTGAAAGTTGCTAAGAGTGATCTTAAAAGTCTTCATCACAAGAAAATAAAATTTTATAACTATGTAAGGTGACAGGATAGATATTAACTAGACTTGCTTTTATCATTTCCCAATGTATACAAATATTGACTCTATGTTGTATACCTGAAATTGAATATGTTCTATATCAATTATGCCTCAACTAAAAATTAAGAAAATACACTAATACATAAATTACCATTCTTATAAACAATAGGAAACGTGCTTCAAAGGTTCAGAATGCTCTTGGAGAATTATACAACAACAGCAATAACATTTTCAGATATAAATGTAAAGTTTTGCTGAAGGGACACCTTCCTTTCACAGGGAATAAAGGGAAGTCCACAGAGGTTGGCAGCATGAGTTGGTTTTTGGACATAGAATAGAAATATAGTTAGTTCTTTTGATTTACAGTCCAGTGTATCTTATACCAAATTACATATCCTCCTATTATAATTTCAGGGGAAAACTCTCTAAATTTATTGATTCATTGTCTTTCAAAAAAGGGGGAAACAAGCAAACAAAACTATCTTTGAATTGTTGCAAAAAATGTACTTACAGTACAAGAAAAAAAGGAAAATGATTTTGTCTAGCAGCATCCATCCTTCACATTTATTGAACCATTAGCATCTTTGTCTTGTAATAAACACCTCCTTTTTCATTTTCCTCTTCTTTAAGCTCCTTTTGTTAACAAAGCCAAGGTGCTGAAGGAGAATGAAGTTAAAATCAACACAGAAACTGCTGTTACCACAGACCAAACCTGGTGCAATTTATGAGCCATAAGATGCTTCTTTACTAAGTTGAACCAGATCTACTCTGAGTCTGTAGGAACTCATTAATCTTACAGAGCTAAGGGGAAAAAAATCTTATTGCTTTTCCTCAGGTACAAAATTGAATTCTCTAAGTGAAAGGGTAAAATTATTTCAAGAAAATCTCTTACACGGCTGGCAACCTTTTTTCTTTACTGTAGGCTAAACATGTAAAACCTTATTTCACATAGTGTTTCTCTGTTATCAGCACCCAACACAATGCAAACGACATTCAGTTCGGTGCAGTAAGTGAACAGAAGAATCTGCACGGCAAAGGTTAGAGAAGGCTTTGTTTTTCCCCGACTACTCTGCGTAGTAGCTCCTGGCAGGGCAAGTTGTTTGGAGAAAATACCCACACAGAACAGGAGATGGAGCTCTTCACTAACACGAACTCAAGGAGCCGCTGGTCTTTTCAGAGTAATCTCATTTACTTTATCCTACAAAAGTCACAGACTCCTAGAAATCAGGGCTACCACCACGGCCCCTAATTATCAGTTCCTTGTGTTAGGAACTTTCCAATTTGAGGAGTCAAAGTCCTCATGATCTTTAAAATGATGAGAACCTGATGAGGAAGCTCTGAGTTCCAGGGCTGGAAGTTTCCAGGAAGCAAGGGGACTCTTCCCCAAATTATAGGGTACACTTCAGGCAATGCTCATCTGGCGACAATGGGCTTCTTTGACATGGACAATGGATAGTTAGAAATATCCTGGAAATTTTTTGCAAAGGAAACTTTCGAACCTTTCTTTCAGTCAGATTACTCCACCCCAACCCTTTCTGGGGTCTGATTTAAATTGCTGACTTTTGCGAATAGCCAAATAGAGCCTCTTCCCATACTTATACTTCCTAAATAAGCTCTTTTCTCTTCAGTATTTTTATTTTGCTTTACAGCTTTGTTCTAGGTCTATCTTCTCCCATTCTATTACAACTATGGGAGGGATAGACATTTGCTAGACTTACTGTGATCATTTCCCAGAGTACACAAATAGAGAACCCATGCTGCATACCTGAATCTAGTATAATGCTATATATAGATTTCAAGTTGGGAAATGAAAACCCCCTCACAATTCATGGGAAGGAAGCAAAAGAGCAGAGCTTTAAACATTATTCTTCCTGATGAAATACTACAATGACAAAAGCAATTTACACTTCTGAATAAATGGGCTTCCTGGACTTTTTGTTCCTGCATTTAACGCATTAGGAATTTTAAAAAATGAATTACCCATATGTTAGAGCATAATCCTCTTTAGAAGAAGCCTGCAGGACATCTTAACTGAAGCCATTACAGTCAGGGTGGCACATGGGAGATCCCTGCTAAACACAGTGCTCTGGGCAAAGGGGGCTTTGGAAACCACATTTATCAGCTCAGTCTCTATGTTTCACACCCAATGTCCTTACTCATGGGAGACAAGCAGCCAGGGTATACTGTTAGGTTGTAAATGTGGTGAGGGATGCAGATTAGATCCCATTCAGGACAACTTTCGGAAGTGCTAGTAAACACCAGGCAGAGGGGTGAACTGTGCTTCTAGTCACGCCACCATGGACAGCGCTCTCCCAGCACTGGGTTTGTGCGTCTGGGAAGCCATCCTCTTTTAAGCAGCCTCTGGAGGGCAGCGTTCTCTTGTCTTTCCTTCTTACTGAGGAGAGGCTCTCAAAAGAGTTTTCCTGTGTCCTAATTAGGCAGTAAACGTAGGAAGGAAAATTCTTGATTTTATAATTCATAATACCCATAATCACTAAAGGGTGATAAGGTGGGGCTGTTACTTTTATTGAAGACAGCTTCCATGGAACCCACCTTGCTAGATGAGTGACATATATTTTCATAAAGTACTGAGGATATTGTCTTGCTCTAAAAATTTACTGTACAAGATCAAACTAAAAGCCTGTGGTGAAACAGACCACAGTCGTGCAGATACAATGCAGGAAGTGTGCAAGAAGGACAAGACGGAGCTGCAAGGAAGGAAGGAGAGCTAGCAGTCTGGGTCAGCGCTGTCAGGTAGCAGTTCTGGAAAATGGAAGTCTAATTTGAATCCTGAAGGATGAATAGGAGACCCCCTGGCTGACCAGAATGGAAAAGAGAAATTGCAAACTAATAAGAACAGAGGGCATGCAAAACTGCTGAAAGGATCAGGAAGATATGGTGTATAGATATCCAATGGAATACTACTCAGCAATCAGAAAAGATAAACTCATGCCATTTGCAGCAACATGGATGGAGCTGGAAGGGATTATGCTAAACAAAATAAGTCAGAAGGAAAAAGATGAATATCAGATAGTTTCACTTCTATGCGGAAATATGGACAAATCTAACTGTGGAGATGGATCAGGGTGCTATGGTGGTAGGTGATCTATTGGGACTACACCTGAGGGGAGAAATCAAATGCTGTCCAAAAATTAATGATGTAAGAAAATCAATACACAAATTTAATAGTAATAGTAATAATAATAACAACAATAATAATAATAATAAAAGAGTAGGGAACCTGTTGCAGGCAGAGGAAGTACACATGAGAAAACAAAGAGGCATGAAAGGAGGAATTACAGGGAGTCAGGCACTGGCAGAGTGTAAGACAGTAAGGCTGGGAACATGGAGGAGGAGGAGTTTGGAAGCACCTGCTTTTCCTACCTTGTGCTCACCCGTAACCCCATAACTGATAAGAACCTTATGACTGGTTTGCACTTTACTCCCCAAATTTCTTCTACTGTGCAGAAGGAAAGAAGATAGTAGAGTCCCACTGCACCTTTGGCTCTCCAAAATTCTTGCAATTATAAGGATAACATTGAGGTTGGAATTGAAAGGGGGTATGAGATTGTCAGGGTATTTATTTTAAGGAAAGTGTTTTATGTGTTTTCTAATTATGAAGAAGTTGTTGTGGAAAGAACTTCTACTTCATTAGCTACTGTGAATGGTGTGACACATTTGATTCATGACAAACTGAAATCAGAGTTTCTTACATTGAAGAAAATGACACTTTCTTGGAAATGGATCATGGCGAGTATGGTTCCATACAGATCATATGCCTATAAATGGACCCGTCAGTGATGATGGCACATGACGTCTTGTCAGACCTGTTAGTATGACGCTCTTTTAATGGAGTTTGACCAGTTAGTTTGAAGTGGATGTCATTTGTTGATTCTATTGGACAAAGTAAGACTATTTTTTGGTATAATTCATTTAATTTAAATGAAAAAAAGTAGAACAACCACAAGCTGTGAAAAAGGAAAGAGGTTTCAGAAAGCATTTCAAGACTATTTTAATATGTTCTCTTGAATTCTACTTGGAGGTGAGGTTTCTCTGATCGATAGTGGAAGCAGTGCTTACATCATGTGGTTCGTGCAGAACTTAACAGAAGAAAATCAGGTGTCTTCCTAAAAGCATATATCTTCCATTCTACATAACAAGGTAATCTACAGTTATTTCCTTTTTAATTGGCTACAAAAAATAAAACATTAACCACAATGTCTGCATTAGCTTGGTGCTACATGTATTTATCTCTTATTATTGTTCCTTTAGTAATTCAATTTAGACTGTAACAATATTGCTATGAAAGAGCTTCTGTTAAAACTGAGTTTATTATTTTTCCCCTTCATAGGAAATGATCTTCTTGACTGCTTCCATATAAGTTTGATATCAAAGTTACTATAAAACCCAGAGTCATTTGCCCCTGAAAAATCATTTCAGTGGTTTCCTCTAGTCATGTAAATGTAGGGTACTAGGCAACTATTGCTGGAGGAGAGATTTGCAAAGGAGGAATGAAGGATATTAGGAAAAATTTTAGGTTGCTATTTTGACCTCCCTTGTAGCCAAATCTGGTTATCAGAAAGTAGGTTAATTTAAAGAGTTTTCTGGGAGCGAACATGCATTTTTTAAATATATGGTGAAAATAATAGGTCTTTAAAACAGACTTTGAGGAGTCCTGAAATGTATCAAGTCCAGTAATTTCTTGATAAAAAAAAGTATTAACCCTTATTTTATTTTTCAAGAGTAACTCACTGTTAGCAGTAGAAAAGGAATAAAACTCACAATGATGAAACAACAGCTATGAGCCAGACTGACTTACATCAACCCTAACCTTCAAATTGGTATGTCAGTGTTTCCAACTCCTGGTTTGGATTTTACATCAGTGGGTTCTTTAAAATCAATACCGTTTCTATATTGGTAAGCTTCAATTCTCAAAGGAGAATTTTATTTTTTCTTGGTTTGTAATTAATTTTTCTTGGAAATCAAGATTTGAGAAATAAACAGGAAGAATTTTTTTATATATCTATATTATAGAGATATCAATATATATCACTGAAATATCATTGGCTTGCAATACCATGGATGATTTAGGGGAATAGATTCATACTCTTCATATCTACACACACCACACCCACTAGCAAAGTACCCATAGTCCTCCACCACAGACCATAGGCCATTGAGTCCCCACCTCTTTTGTTGCCACACCACCCTCCCCTTCTAGTAGCTTCAATTCTGTGTTCATAATTCTAGACCAACAGACACATGAAAAAAATGTTCATAATAATATCATCAGGGCACTGCAAATCAAAAATACAGTAAGATACCACTTCACTCCCATGAGAGTCACCAATTAAAAAAAAAAAAAACCTATTGGTGAGGGTATTGGGGGAAAAAGGAATGAGCACACACTTCTGGTAGCAATGTAGACTGGTCCAGCCCCTATGGAAAACAATCTGGAGGCTCACAAAAAATACTAAAAATCAATATAGATGATACAGTGATTCCACTGCTTGCTATTTATCTAAAGAATGTGAACACTAATTCAAAGGGAGATATGCATTCCTATGTGCATTGTAGCACTTAAAACAGCCAAATTATGGAAACTTGTACGAGGATGGATGAGTAAGTAAAGATGGTAATATGTATACAATGGAATATTATTCAACTGTAAAATGAGGCAAAATATTGCCATTTGTGATAATATGGATAGAACTGGAAGGAATTATGTTAAGTGAGATAAGTCAGAAGGACAAAGATAAATACCAAATTGTTTCAGTTCTTAGTGGAATATAGAGAAACAAAACAAAGGAATAGATAAAACTAAATCAAAACAAGGGACCATGGAGATGGATCATGGGTGAATTGGTGATGGGCTACCCAAGAAGAATACAAAATGTAAAAGACATAAATAACAATAAAAATATATATTAAAAATAAAAAACAAGAATTTTTTAAATATATGAAAAAAATTGATATGCCAAGGCAGTAAATGATATTCCCAGTATTGCTCAGATAGTTCTCAACCAAGTCAGACTGGAATGCATTGAAACATGTTTGTTGGTGCTGATGTTTGTTTTATCATTTGATTTTTGTTTTCAAATATCACAAAACACTGACCAAGCATTTGTAATACTGATAAGTTACAAACTTATGGACTAACATAGCTGTTTAGCTTCAGCGAAAATCATATTCTAATTTATACTGAGACTGGTCTGCATCAGAATAAGAATATAAGTGGAGGTGAATTTATTCAATCATGAAAATATGCTGATCCATAACTAACACATGCTCTTCAGTCCTACTTCTCTGTTCTTGTCACCAAGCCTTGCTAAAAAAGACTGCACCAGCTAACCTCAGTCCAGTCTACAAAGACGTATGTCCCAAAATCAAGGAGATTCAATGATCTTTATAGTCATTCTGTCCCATAGACAGGTATGTAAGTCCCCAGTGAATAGAAATTTTAGAAAATAATTTGACAATACAAACCCAGAACCTTCAAATATCCAAACAACCCTCCCATCTTTCTGAGAAATAATGAGAGATAAAATAATGAAAAAATAATGAAAAAAGAAAATAACTTTACATCAAATTTCTCAGTGCTATCATTTATGATACAGAAAATCTAATAAAAGAAAAAATTGATATAGTATTTAAAATGGCATTTAACAACAATATGGCATTTTGATTAAACATTAAAATCTGCATAATATGACAAAAAGAAAATGTTGCTAAAAAGCAGAGAGCAAAATAAGACAAAATACTACTTGTTGTATCCCTGGTAATAAAGTTTAAGAAATTAAATCTCCTTCCAATAATTGTTTCTGTATGTTTCATTTTTCTACATGGAATGTACTTATTTTATAATTAAGAATTTGATTACTGAAAAAAATGATAGAATGTACATTACCGAAAAAATGATAGAATGAGAAAATGATAGAGGCTTTTTAAGACAACAATGCAAGATGGTCCAGAAAAGGAAAATGTGTGCAGAGTTATAAAAAATGCAGTTCTTTAATTTTAGGGAGTTGGAAGGCCTTGCTTAAAGCCAGTTAAGCTTTCAGTATTCCTGCTACTTGTGAATTCTGCTCTCGTTTTTAATTCATGGGAAAAATTAGATATTTATTACTCACCGTCAACTTCTCATTTTCTCTTCTGCCAACTTGCCCCTCTATCATCTTCCTGCTTTTCCTCTACTACTTTCTACTAGGATTTGGAAACAAACTATAACTGAAGTTGGGTTAGAAACTCAAGATTTTGGACATTCCATTTTGTAAAGATTATGGATGACTCTAGGAAGCTATTTATTCTGATCAAAATGATAAAAATGAAATAAACCCTTCCTGCTGTGTATTTTTTTTTTTTTTATTGTTATTTGTGT
>PVIJ01014066.1:0-42426 GCA_004024925.1 Scalopus aquaticus | reverse complement strand
GTGGTTGGACCAGTTCACATTCCCACCAGCAGTGTAGAAGAGTTCCTTTTTCTCCACATCCTTTCCAGCATTTGTTGTTGCCTGTATTTTTAATGTGTGCCATCCTCACAGGTGTGAGGTGGTATCTCATAGTGATTTTGATTTGCATTTCCTTGATTATAAGTGATGTTGAGCATTTTTTCATGTATCTGTTGGCCATAATGCAGTGGAACAAGGACAGTCTATTCAATAAATGGTGCTGGGAAAACTGGACAGCCACATGCAAAACAATGAAGCTAGACTACTACCTCACACCCTGCACAAAAGTCAACTCAAAATGGAAAAAAGACCTGGATGTAAGTCCTGAAACCATAAAATGTATAGAAGAAAATATAGGCAAAACTCTACACGACATACTTCTCAGCAAAATCTTGAAAGACACATCCCTCAAAGCGAAGGAAGTGAAAGACAAGATAAACAGATGGGATTTCATAAAAATAAAATGCTTCTGTACAGCAAAAGAGACATTAACCAAAACTAACAGACACCCTACCAACTGGGAAAAGATCTTTGCACACAATACATCTGATAAAGGACTAATAACAAAAATTTACAAGGAACTCACACAACTCAACAAAAACAAAGCCAATAACCCAATCAAAAAAAGGGCAGAAGAGCTCAAAAGGCACTTCTCCAAAGAAGAAAATCAAAACATTGCTTTTTAATTACTTTATCACACTATTCTGGCCCCTTTACCAGCGACAGGTAAAATACACACACACACACACACCCCAGTATACATGCATAACATATACATAACATATTTTATGTGTATAATATTTATACATAGTATGTGTGTGCTGTAATTGCATGTAAAATCACAATGTGTGTACATGCATGCATGTATAACATGCACATGTACGTGAACATGCATATAATGTGCATATAAGCTGACTGTATAAATCTTAAGTTAGTGAGAAATCATAAGTGTAAGTGACAGGAAATGATAGCACCCACTTAGTGTATCCTTACAGACATATTATATACATATAAATATGCTGGTAATAAAAGATGATTATGTGTATACATATGCATATAATATGAATGATTTCACTTACATAAATAGACTTACAAGTCACATAATTTATAAGCCCTTTCCTGCTGAGGAAATAAATGTGCAAATAAATCTCGTGTATGTATGTATTAATACACATATATTTATGCATAAATGTGCTATATCATATGTATACACACGTAATTATTGTAAGATCTAACTCTTATAAGCGCTTTCCTTATATACATACTCTCCACAGTATCACAGGTACACTACACACACAACACACACACACATACACACCCCGCAAGTGTACAGGGGTGTGCATGTGTGAACAGTGTGCCCTTGCACCCAGGCCCGCTAATCATCAGAGGAGCGGCCCGCACCGTAGCTGGCAAGCAGGGCAAGCGGGGAGGAGGAGGCTGGGCCCCCATCAGCAGCACCCTCTCCACCTTGAAAGGAAGAGACGCTGAGGTTGAGGCCTCACTGCACCCCATTCTCCCAGGGCGCAGGCTGCTGCCTCTCCTTCCAGCCCTCTGCTGGCACGTGTACTCCTCCAGCCGTGTGGGTTCAGTTCTGTTCTGCGGGGCCTGGCCCGCCGGGCTCCCTCCTGTTCAGCTTTTGCATCAGCAGGGGGGAGGAGGGGGGAATCAACCTACCAGGCCCCCTCAAACCCCTAACACTTAACAAAAAGGTTTCTCAAATGCAGGCACAGGATGGGGATTCTCGGCTGCCCACTCCAACTTTCAGACTGGGCCCCTGAACGCTGGGGCCGCCCCTTCTCACCCGCGCCCCTTCCGGCGCTGCTGTAAGCTCCTTACATACCTGCGTGTGGGACCCAGCGTCCTGGGTTAACTACTCACGGCACCGCAGCTCCTGCCCAGGCCTATGGCCCTGACTGGCAGGCTGGCGGGTGGGGAAGGACTGGACGCAGGATTCTGGCTTGGGGCTGCCGCGCTGCACTCTGGGACTCACCCCTCGCCCCGCCCAGCCACGCGAGCTGGGTCGCGAGCCTGTGTGGTCCCTGCACCCCACACAGCACCCGGAAGAGTGTGAAGACGTCAGTTACTAGTGAAATTTGAAAATCAGACGTCCAGGCAGAAGGCCTGCACAATGTAAATTAATAGCAAAGCACATTTGGACCATTATTTTTTTCTTTTTCTTACAGGGAGAAATGAATACCACTCTAACTCTCTCGCTTTTCCAAACTCTATGATTTTCCAAAATCATATGACTTGTTATTCAACTTACTGTGTAGCCATATTAGAATTTCCATGCTAACCTTGATCTGCAGTTGAGAATATGCTATAGCTTTTAGTCTCCTTTTGTAAAATTACAGTAATAATAAATAAATAAAACTCTACACTGATTACATGCATAGTTTTTAATGAATTCTGTCAACTTATCCATAGTCTTAGGGGGAAAATTACCTACCTAATTTGTATGGAGACATTTACACACACACACACACACACACACACAGAAATCTACAACTTTCAGGTCAATGTCTAAAAAAAAAAAATCACCATTTACTCTTCAGTAGAGAGAAAAACTGAGAATTATCATTCAAAAGACAATGATAAATTAGAATTCTGGCAAATTGTTTATATGAAAAACTCAGTCTCTTACAAATAAAGATGCATGCTATATTGAAAGTATTTTAATACAGCTTGATTGCAAGTAATTTAATTTTATTTTACAAAGGGCTTTAATGCATAATTCTCATGAGTAAGTAAAAGCTGTTCAGTTTTTAATAAAAATAATTCAATTTTCCTAATCTCTGTATAATACTACCTGTACTAAGATACAGAGGTATATAGGTATATATTATTGGCTGCTTATGTTCTCAATGCTTTACATGCATTTGTCATTTGATCCTGACCAATATTTTACATTACTTGATAATATTGACTGCATTGGACAACTGAGAAAGGAACACATGATCAAATAATTTACTCGGGGCACACCTTCTATTCGGAACACTGTTGAAACAAGTACACTGATGAAACAAGTATTGGTTATCTAAAATATAATTTGACAACAAAAAAAAATTAAGTTTCAGTAGCATTCACCTTAGTTACCACTGAATAAAACCACCTTCACTGCTATTTGGAAGATCTACCAAATTCAGTTGCACACCTGCTAATGAATCACCACAGGCACATTTATTGAAGAACAAACTGGACTAGACAGCAAACATGCTTAGAATCCTTAAAGATTCACACACACTAAAGGTGGGGTGAGACCTCTGATGTTAAGCTTTGGAAACTCTGAAATCTTAGTCTTTTCTAAAAATATAGTTAAGACTTGATCCAAATATTCCAATGCCAGATTCAGAACTAAAGAATGACCTTCCTTTCAAGAAATCCATCCCCTTGAACAAAATATTTTATTCTAAAGTGAGCCTTTTTTAAGATATTCAGAACAGCTTCTCCTCCCTGTCTCCAAGATGTTTAAAACAAGCCTCCCCAAAACATGCTTCTTTGGCATTTGCAGTATTTCAAAAGAAGGTCGACCAAGTCTGATGTACTGACACAGTATATCATTGCTTTCATGATGAGAAGCCCTGTTTGAGCTGACCATTAGAATTAACTGTGGGAAACAGATGTACAACCATAACTTGAGACAGGTGTCATTCCTATCGTCATTTGGGAAAGCATCCCAGTCCCCTCCTCAATGCATGAAGCTGAGACATGGTCTTCCCTCCATTGTGAGTTCTGCTTCTTCTCATGTCAGCCCTAGTCCCCCTTCTTTTGGTCCCCCTCGTGAGAGCTGCCACCCCTCCCACCTTCCTGGAAAATTCCTTGTAACTCTGAATAGCCTTCCATTTTGGCACCTCTCGGGTTCTGGGTCTCCACTTGCTGAGATGAAAGTGTCTGGGGGGTCAGCATCATGAGTTACCTGTCACTTCACACAGGAGCCAGAATGTGGTGTGACACAGTGATTATAAAGAACCATCCTCCTGGACTCAAATCCTTCTTGTGCCCATTACAGACCAATCTGAGGCACTTTATTTTAACTGCCTCCCCACTCCTGTCTCTTTAAGAGGGACTAAGATAAGCAGGGCCTTCTGAGAATTATGAGTCAACACAGAGACTGGCTTTGAATTCTTTCCTAGCCAGAGTCAAGAATTGAGGACCTCTCAACCCAGAAACAACAGTTACGGTATCACACTTCACCCTTTCTCCTAGGCAGCCATGTTGACTGACTGTGGAGAAAAAAGAGTAAGTTTTAAGGAACAGTTATGACACAATTGGACTTGAATAAACTGTAACTTTTCATAGGAGCAGGTGCCAAAATATGGGCCTATACTGTTTTTAACATTCATCATTCCTTTAAACCACATTCCAATTCAATTACATACTGTTGAGTATAGACTAGCTAAATTATTTTGAGTATTAATTTGACTTTGACATGAAAAATAACATTCAACTGAGGATACTAGTCCCAGATAGGGTGGCTTAAATCTAAAAATATAACGTATCACTACAATTTAAAATAAGTAAATATTTATCATTATTTTTCCTAAAGCTACATCCAAGACAGGGAATAGTTTTCTAAGTTGTCAAGATTTCATTTTGGCAGCAGCCTATAAGTTGCTATGCATTTTCTACCACATAAGTCAAGGATAAATTATAAATAAATGTATACACACATATATATAATTGCTAATACTATGTGATGTTAATGGGATAAGCTTTCTCTTGGAGGCAAACACTGGCTTATGTGCCCCAAGTTATAGCCTTGGTTTAAATAGCTTTCCCAATTAATCTTCACAATTAATGGATTAATAGGAAGGCAGTTAACTTTTAATGACAGCACAGCTAGAGGCTAATTGATTTTAAAGGTTTAATAGCAACTATTTAAATTCCAGATATTAGGTAGGACAAGGAGAACTACAAATCCACCAAACAAACCTACCAAAGGTGAAGGGGTGGAAGAAGTAATTAACAAGTAAAGAGAATATCAGAACTCTAGAAATTCGCACATATCCCGGACTTTTGCTGACAGATAAAACAGCCCCACGTGACATCATGATGAGTAAATTTAAGATTTGTACACATATCTCAAGTCAAGTCCTTTTGTAACCGAATCTAAATTTCAGAACTGACTTTTGATTTAAAAGAGACTTGAGAGGAGGGGCCTCCCTGGTGGCGCAGCGGTTGAGCGCTGCGCTGTGGAGCTGTCGGCAGCGCGCGATGCAAGTTCCACGCCCAGCCGGGGAGAGTCCCATATGGTGCAGCAGACCTCTCCTGCCCCGCCCGCTGCTCCCCTCAGCAGTGTATTTCTGATCTGCCTGTTCTGCTCCCCACTCTGTCTCTGGTGGACCCTCTCGCTGCGCCACCCCCCCCCCCCCGCCTCTGGCCTGTACCCCAGCTTGAACAAAAAAAAAAAAGAGAGAGACTTGAAAGCAACTTTAAATGAGGACAAACTCAAAGTAATTAAAATACTAGATTACAGAATACAAGATGTTTAACAGAGTGATGTAAATATCCAATGGTTTCACTTATAGGAGGAATATAGGGGAGCCAAATAAGAGATCAGGAGGAGAAAATAACACACAAACAAAAACAAAAACAAAAACTAGTAGGCAACCATAAATAAGAGACATTCTGCAGGGGGCGGGGAGGAAGAGGGATCAAAACGGGAGAAAAGAGAACAAAGGACTATGGGGATGGTTCACGGGGGAATTGGTGGTGGGAAACCTGTGGGGAATACACAACAATGTAAAGGTTATAAATAAAAATAAATTTTAAAAAAAGCGTCCCCTCACAAAGTAAGGATTTGGGGGTCAGTGGGTGTAGGGAGAGGTTTAGAACATTAATAGGCATGTAACTTGGAAAACAAAAAGCACACTTGAAATGAATACAGATGAAGTCCAGTCTAAAGAAAGTCCTCATGTGAGGTTAAAACTAACAGCTATGCTAATCAATGGATCTATCCCAATAAATGGATCTATGCCATTGACAACCTGAACACGCAATAACATGGAGTCAAGCAAGAAAAAGGATGGAAGATATAGAAAAATCATGTCCAAAAGATGGATTGAGGTTCCATCTACATTAGCTTACATGCAGACTCAGAAATGTCCATCACGTGAGCTCAGGCATAGGAGTTTATGTGACTCCTCCTCCATTTGTTGCAAACAACACCGATTAACTTGACTTTGCATCTATGCTAGAACAACTGAAGTCAGTTTTCTCATAAGAGCAGGTGCCGTAACATGGGCCTACCCTGTTCTTAATGCTCATTGTTACCTTAAATAACATTCCAACTCAGTTATAAACTGAGTACAAACTATTGCTAAATTCTTTATCTTCTTTAAGTATTAATGAAATGTTAATGAAAACTATGCCTTAAAATAAAATAGGCTTAATGTATAGTAGGAAGAACTTTTCTTCTCTTTTTCCTTCTTTTTTTATATCTATCTATCTATCTATCTATCTATCTATCTATCTATCTATTTATGTTGCATAGAATAACTGGGGCATAGGACAGAGGTGCGAGGGGTGAGAGGATACACCAAAGACAGAGTACGGAGCAGAACAGGCAGATCTACTGAAATACACTGCTGAGGGGAGCAGAAGACAAGACAAAAGAGATCTGCTGTGCCATGTGGGTCAGCTCCCTGGCCAGGATTGAACTCAGGCTGTATTGGTGAAAGCACTGAGACTTAACCCCCAGGCCACCAGGGAGACTTGCTCTTTTCTTCTTTTTAAGACAGATTTATTTAGAAACTCTTGAGTGAATTTCACTCTTGAGTGAATTTCTATTGACAATGGCTTGTTTTTCACAACCCAGGAAGGCACAGAAGTATCTGTTGTACTAGTTTGCCATCACTCCCGTAACAGATAACCTCCCACCTCAAGAGCCTCATCTCATCACACCTAGAAAGTCCATTTAGCTAGGTAAGGTAACAATTCAAAGACAGTAAGGATTAGGATGTGAACATCCTTGAGAGGCCATTACTCTGCCTTCCACAGTAACCAAACTGTGATTGTAGAATCAAGAAATGAAAAAGTTCTCAGATTCTGTGGCTCAAAACATTGCTCACTGATGGTTAAAGGGGAATTCTGAGTCTGATGTCATGACACACACCTACTGCTTTCATGACGAGAACTCCCATTTTGAGCCAGCCATTAGGGTTGACAATGGGAAATGGATATACAACGATAACTTGAGATAGACAAGACAGTGATTCACAAAGTCATTTGGGAGATTACCTTAATCCTCTCCTCAATGCACAAAGCTGAGACATGTTCTCCCCTCCGTTATGAGTCCTGCTTCTTCTCCAAGTCTCGGCCCTAGTATCCCTTCACCATGGTCCCCCAACTGAGAGCTGCCATCCCTCCCACCTTCTGGAAAATTCCTCGTTAGCTGAACAATCTTCTATTATGGCACCTCTCAGGGGGTCTGGGTCTCCTCTTGCTGAGATGAAAGTGTCTGGAGAGTCAGCATCATGAGTTACCTGTCACTTCACCAGGAGCCAGAATGTGGTGTGACACAGTGATTATAAATGTCATTCCAGAACCATCCTCCCTGGGCTCAAATCCCGCCGGTAACAATTACTGGCCAATCTGAGGCACTTTATTTAAACTGCCTCCCCACTCCTGTCTTTAAGTGGGACTAATGATAGTACTAGGGTAAGCAGGGCCTTTCGAAAATTAAATGAGTCAGCATAGAGATTCCTGGTCCCTGGTACATAGTAAGTACTAGGTAAGTGTCTGATTGCTGCCTTCTGTGTTTATTTAATAAATTGAAAAACTTCAAGTGTTAGAACGGAATAAAACTTAGCTGGATATCTCTTGCAACATTTTATAAGAATTATGCCCAGGTGAGTCCATGCAGAACGAGAGGGCAGCATTTAAAGGGCTCGGTCACACTGCTAGCCTTCCCTCTTAAAAAAAAAAAAAAAACTGGCCCTGGAGGGGGGAGTGGAGGGCTGCTATACATCTAGTATGGAAACAACGATGTAAACCATTATTAACTCAATGAAAAATATTTTTTAAAAATTGGCACAGAGTTATTAACTTACAAGTAAAATATCCTCCTCATCTATCTTTTTCCCATTAAGAAACATTAGAAATGTTTCAAGAGGCCATTTTTTTCCCACTCTGAGCTTTAGAGCTATTTGTTTCACTTGCTGGGAAAGACAGAATTCAAGATAGAGAATGGTAAAGAAATTGTGCGGCCAGGATTGACCAGGAACGTGGAAAGGATGTCAGAGGCGATGGGCGCGTCTCTATGGGGCGGGTCTCTATGGGGCACCTCTGATGCTGTAACTAGAATCTTGCATGGAGCCACCGGCTCTCAGTATGTGCTAGGTCCACACACTGATACTTCCAACCTGAAACTGCGATGTTTTAGACTTTGGCTCCCGAAGGGAAAATTGGGTAAGCCTCACTTCAATTCCTATTCTAGTCTTGTTAGATAATATTTCAACATTTCTTAACTAAAACCTCCATTTTATTACTAAGTTATTTTGAGTTGTTATTTGTATCTCCAAGTAGCACACTCTAAGATGAAGGCTGAAAGTCTTTCTAGTAAAGAAGGCGTTTTTCTGCAGATAAATGCATTTTAATAGGTAAGTCCATAAAGCTATTTTAATAAAGAGCTATTTCTAACCAGGGGGGAGGGGGGAACTAAACCAGCTAGAAACTATATCTCTCTGACCAATAACATGAAATGAGGTGGTGGATATTTCCATTT
Organism: Scalopus aquaticus; assembly: GCA_004024925.1. NCBI lineage: Eukaryota > Metazoa > Chordata > Mammalia > Eulipotyphla > Talpidae > Scalopus > Scalopus aquaticus. The sequence continues at coordinate 33,683 of PVIJ01014066.1, read as the reverse complement.
CATTGGCTAGGATTATTGTGTTTGGTTTCGTAATCAAGCAAGGGACAGGCTTGGCTGGCCTCCGGGGCTCATTTCCATTCTGGTTTTTGGCAGCTTAGTTAAAAAACTGGCTGAGCAGGTGTGAGTTAGCCCAACAGGAGAACAGACTGATAGGAGTCCTGAGCTCTGGAACCACCCTTATTCCAGCAAGGCCACACCCCCACCAGGGGACCCCAGTTACAGAGATGCCTGGATGTTTCCATCGCCCTATCTCTTCAGCCAGGGGTGAGTCCCTCAGGCAGACTTTGAGAATGGAGCCCAGATTTCAGCCCCTGGTTGCAGGCACTTTATAGAACACCTTCCACTATGCACCCATTCCTCAAGTGCAGGCAAAACCTGTGATATGACAGGCTATTCCTCTGGTGACTGTGTACATTACATGGCAAAAGGGATTCTGCAGATGTAGTTTTTATGAATTCCACATTTAGTTGACTTTTCCTTGCTCAAAAGGGAAATTATCCTAGGTCAATAGGATCAAAGACACAAAGAAAGCAGAAAGACATGAAACATGAGTGAGATTGCCCTGGCCTTGAAGGAGCAAAGGCCATCTTCGGGGGGTGGGGAGCACATGGTATACAAGGAATAGTGAATGACCTCCAGGAGCTGAGAACAGCCCAGCTCATGTAAGTAATAAATCCAGGGCCTCGAATGCAAAACACAAAACTCTGCTAGCAAACATGAGCTTAGAGAGGAAGCCAAGATGTGCACGGGATCATTGGACACATCCTTAACATTTCAAGGTCTTTCACCTCTTCACCATGACTATAACTCTCCAACAGTCTGAGAGCATTCATTTGTAACTAAACCAAATACTGGTGACGCATTTACTCCCAGGTCTTTCCGTGTGCATGAGTTCACCTGCTATTTGCAAATTCCATTCTATCAGTTGTTAATGGTGACACTGAATTAGATTACCCATTCCTTAAAAGTAGGAAACATATGTTTCTACTTCTTTCCATATCCCACCATGAAGAATCTCTAAATACTTGTCATTTGACTTCAGAACTTAAAATAATTCATTTAAAATAACTCTTGGGGCTTTTAATGTGATGGTGGTGTTACAAGTAGCCATATCATTTTGCCTTCTTGAGACCCCATGCTTAAAAGCTAGAAACTGCCATAGTAAAATATGAAATTCCAAAGTCTCATTGAAAATGTGTATTATCTCTTTCTTTTTTTGTGCTAATTTTCTTTGTCTACTTCTATTTTCACTTCTCTGGAATGAGGAAGAATGTTGTATAGTTTTTACTTTGTCTTAGTGACTATAAGTTATCATTTTTATATTAGTCCTTATAAAATGCTGTTGAGTTGACCAAGTACTTAAATGCACCCTCAGTTCTCCATTATAAAAGGTGCCCTCTCCTTGACCCATCCCTCAGGTGTGTCTCTCACATATGTGAGATCTATTGCATCTAATCTATTGCAAATCGACTTCATGCTTTGCAATTAAGGTATTAATCGGGTGAACTGATCCATGCCAATGTACCACTGATAGTTTAACTGGAGCCCTCTAGAGAAAAATGCTAATAACAATAATAGTTACATGTATTGCAGGCTACGTCCTGGCCACGTAAAATCCTAACAACCCTGCAAGGAAGATATGATCTCCATTTCTCTAGATGGGCAACTGAAGGTCAGAGAATTCAAATTTCTTGCTGAAGGCGTTAGGCATTTTTTTCCCATTTAATATCTTTACTTTTAATGACTATGTTATGCTACCGGCACAACTCTCACTTTATTGTCTGAACTTTTAAACGGTTATTTGAGTAAGTACCTTGAGTACATTATCCTAAGAGGATGTGGGATGGGCATGGTTTTCTATAAAACTGGTAACAGTAGACTACAGTCTCTATGGTGAGATTTCTTTCAAAGTGCACCAGTGATATTCCAGACATCACCTGCAAAAAAGTTAGCTTGTTTAATTTTTGGAAGATAAAACATTGTAATAGATGAGATTAAAAGTCTCTAGCAGATTCTAGAGGACACTGAATCACAATCAGTAAAAAGGAATTATATAGAACAAACTGCATTTGAGTATCATTTCTGCCCTAGTACCTATCCTTCCCCAATCCACTTATGGCATTAAAAGCCCACCATCCACATATTTTTTACTCCATTCCTCTGCTAGGTCTGCATGTCAGAAAATGCCTACATTGACTGAAGTGTGGGCCTGGAGATAGTTTGCAATCCAGTTGGCTGATATCTCTGCACGCAATTGGGTCCTTGAAGAGTTTATGTGGCTGAAGTTTACTGACTTGTTCCCTTAATTCAGATCCTACAAATTTCTCCCCTTAGGTGAACCCTGGAGCTGAGGCTCTGGCATCTGCCCAGCTCTGCCCCCCCATTCTACTCCTACACATAGAAATGGGATCATCTACATCAAATTGCCCCCTGTGAAACCTAGAACATTCTTTCTAAACTCATCTTCAGTTCTGCCATTCCCCACCCACTACCCCTTCATATGAAGGCATCAGGAATATTACATTTTGATGACATTTTGGTTAAACTGGATGATCACATTTGGATCAAACCAGCAGTACTACTTGGGTCCAGTGCTCTGGGTCACTGCTGAGAGGGTCAGCTTGGCACGGCCTCCACACAAGGAATTTTGGCTGACCTCCTGAAACTCAGGTGTCCTCCCCATCCTCACAGCACTCTGTGTCAGATGCTTGCACAGTGACTGAAATAATACACAAGACTCATGTGTTTCTGTCCCTGTCTAATGCTCAGACCCACAGTGTAGTTGCAAAGGTCTCATGCTTCCAACTAAGGCAGTGGAAGGAAGGAAAGGGTGAATGTAGGGGCCCTGGAGAAGAAAGTACCTATAATTTGTGACGGTTCAAATAGATAGGTGAGGGTACAGAAAAACAGCTGTGTTTTAGGGTTTCCGAAAGTTATCACTTCCAAAAGTTATGGGTTATCAGAAAAAGATGATGCATTTGATATAAAAAGGAGAGGCTAGAAGAGCAGACTCAATTTCTAGTTTCTAATTTAGTATCTGATTTATAGTAGGAATAAAACTAAAAAAACATATTTAAAACAGACATTTTTATATCTTGCAAATGCCAAACAAAATCAGAAAGGGCAAGTTATTCAGAATTCTTGGGTAAAGCGATCTGAAAAGAGCATGCTAAGGATTTATACTAGCAGAGGAAAGAAAGACTGTCTGTCTACCAGCTATCACAAAGTTCTGGGCTTCTTTTCATTTAGTAAAAATTGACAAATTTAGGGGATAACAACCAGGTATTTCACAGCCTGAGAACATACATTTCAATTAACTTAGGGGAATTTTAACTAACGGAATGGATTCAAGTAATTACTGTAGAATTACTATCTCTTTTTTTTTTTTAATAAGAATTTAATTTTCACTATAAATTAACCAGTAATACATACACACATCTGGCAGGACAGAACTGCAACATAAATATTGTGGTTGAATAAAAACAAATATAATCATCTTTTATTATTGTTCATTCAATACCTCAAGTAATTTACAATGTAGAGAATAAATACTGGTAGGACATATTCCTTCCCAATAGAATTTTGAATATGTGTTTGCTGGTTTTAAACCAAACCTAAAGTGAGTAATAGTGAACTCTAAATGGTGAAGAAGAGTTAGCTAAATAACACTATAATATCATTATAGCAGTAGTAGTATTTATTATATTATTATAGTATTATTATTATTTATATAACATAAATAATACAACAGGTTTCTAAAGACCAGTTGCTATGTTTGCTGAAACTGAAATTCCGAACATTCTAAAACATTCTTGAAAAAGAAATCTCCTTCTTATTTTTCCTAAATTCCCTGAGTTCCTCATAGATTAGCCAAGGTTATCTCTTCACAACGTTGTTGAGTCAAAACCTTCTGGGCTTTTCTTCAAGGCTGGATATGTCCAGGGGCATATTTTAAAAATGTAACAGTTGAATAGGAGAGCAACCCAAAGTCTCAAATGTTTCCTGGCACAGATTTTTAAATCTCATGAGCTTGTTGTGTCAGGCTACAGAGCATAAGGAGAGCTGGAGCCCTCTGGGGGGTCAATTACCTCAGCTCTTCTCAATACTCAGATATCAAATACAGTCAGTAATTCAATAACATTCATCTATGGCTTCTGAATTCTTAGATGGAGCAAGAGAAATGGATTCAGAATGACGTGGCATTTCCACAAATAGCACAATGACTTCCATCATAATGAACTGTGCCCCCGACCCTTCTCTCTTCCTCTCTGGCGGCCTAGCAGAACTGTTTTCCAGCACAGGACTCAGCCTAATGGGAACCTGGTCAATGTTTGTTTAATTATGCTGAAAATAACCTGAAGAGCATGTTGCAAAATTGTGATCAAACTTTGCTTTTTCCCAACTAGGTCTTCTTTCTGCTTGTCAAGTGACAAATAATTCAACCCAGAATGTATTTGTCCTGAAACATTTCAACAACCTGACAATAGGAACTGTGCTTTTTGCTGTAAGGGGCAAGTGCTGAATCACTACTCTCTTAGACAAATGGGTGGAGCAGAGGTAGGTATTTCAGTAGGAGACAAGAAAACATCAACAATCTCAGAGAGATAGAGAATACTCTATGAAACCCTCAATTCTGGGTGTTCTTGTCCCTGTCAAAAAATAAGAGCTGTCATAGGTGGAAATATAAAGAAACCGTGCAGACAAACAAAACAAAACAAAAACAACTCTTAGATACAGAGGACAGATGGGGGTTACCACATAGAAAGAGGGTTGGGGACTGAGTGAAATGTGTAAAGGGGTCAGTTGTATGGTGGCAGGTGGAAGCTAAATAGTTGGTGGGGAAAATGAGGTAGTGTATACAGATACTGCATTGTATCGCTGTACACCTGAAACTTACATAATGTCATAAACCAATTTACAAAAATGTACTTTTAAAAAAGTAAGATGTCATTAAAATCTAACATGTGACCCCAGAAAGCATTTTGTATGAGTGTTATGTTAGAAGCATTTTACTCAATATACCACCATGCCATGAATCTATAAAATACTGCATTACACACACACACACACACACACACACACACACGCACACATGCATGCACACACACACCATACAGATTTAAATGTCCTTTGCAGAGAGGTTGGAGAAGAGAAATAAAACAAAGAAACAAAACAAATCCTTATTCAGAAAGAAAGTAGCCACATACAAATAACATACTTTTTGTGCTCTAACCCCAATTATCTCAACACAAAAGTAAAAGTCGCCCACTGGAATTGACCTCTCCTTGCTCTCAGTCAGTGGCATCCGGGAAGTCCTGCATGTTCACAGTGGACCACGACTGAGCCTGCTCTTTCTCTGTTGCCGTTATCACTGTCTTGGTTATTCTGTGGCTCTCGATACTTGTGACATAAATGAATTAACTCATGGGCTGAATACTGATTTCTGTGTTCACAGGTGGGACTGAGTCCCCTTTCTCTCATCATCCCCATCCTTGATAGGGCTAAGAGGTTTAACTTTACAAAATGCAAATCTAATCAAAGGCACAGAACAAACAATCTGAAGATGACCCCTTTCATATTCTGGGTAAACAACTTAGTCCTTCACTTCACATCCAGGACTTCTTATTTGTGACTATTTCTTTGCTTTAGCTCGAGCCAGTTCTTCTGGACTGTTTGGGTGCATTTTTGAGGGGCTTGTTTTGACTGGAGGTGACTCCCGCTGCATAGGAGGAGTCCTGGCTCCCCTATATGTCCCACTATTCGTCCATCAAGTGAGAGGGTTCTCTGACACTCTGCCTGTAGCCACCCCAAATGCCTGCTGCCTCTCACTCTGTGCTAGGCTTTTCTAAGGAAGTGGCAGCGTTTTGCTCCAAGTCCAGGGAGGACTGACTAGAGTCAGCCAAAGCAGCAGCCCCACACCTTGCCTGCAGTAAGACCAGCCACCCCCTAAGCACTCTGAACATTACTGCTTATTTTGTTTTAAAGGAAAGCAAAAATTTAGGCATAAAATGGGACCACAAAAGCATTATGTGTCTGGCAGTCAAAACTTTCATTCTCAATTGTTAGGGAGAAGTTAGTGATTCTGACCATTGCAACATTTCAAAACCACTGATGCCGAAGATATATGTAATGATAGGGAGCACACTGCGAGGCTTACTAAATATTTGTTGAGTGAATAAATGAATAAGATGAGCTGAGTAAGGTGAAATCCTGAAAAGTATAAGAAATGACAAGGGTAAGGAACGCCTTCACAGACTGAATGAACGATAGTCCAACCAAGGAAGAATAATTGTTTATAGGAAACAATTGTTTGAATGAATCCAAATACATGCAGAGAATGGGAATGATATTTCCCAAACAATCTTTATGACAAACTTAGCAAGTATTTCTTTCTTTGGGGGGGGGAGGTTTATATCTGACTCATCATCATGTTCAGGTGCAACTGAAAAATAACCAGGGTCCTAAAGTGAGCATTTACAGGGTTCATTTAACATGCAACACATTCACCCAGTATAATTCATGGGACAGATTTCCAAACCATCAATTCTCGGTCAGGGAAAAATAGGAAAAAAAGAAAACTCATCTGATATCAATTCTAGTAATATTACTGGTCATTTATTGATTTTTAAAGAACATGACAAGAAATACATAGGTTACCAAATACTACCAAATAAACTGTAATGGTACCATACCAAGAATCTAGATTGAAGAGGCATACACAACATAGTTTGATTTTTATTAGAGTTACTTTAAGGCCTGTCTTTCATCCCCATGTGGTTTGGGATCCTGAATGGCAGGGATTATGCGTTTACCCTATGACCCCGAGTAGAACAAGAAAATCACTTGTGAGATACCACCTTACACCTGTGAGGATGGCATACATTAAAAATATAGGCAATAACAAATTCTGGAAACGATGTGGAGAAAAAGGAACTCTTCTACACTGCTGGTGGGAATGCAAACTGGTCCAACCACTATGGAAAGCTGTATGGCGATTCCTCAAACTGCTAAACATGGAGCTTCCATACGCCCCAGCAATCCCACTTTTGGGAATCTACCCAAAGGACACAAAAACACTAATTCAAACGGATACATGCACCCGTATGTTCATTGCAGCACTGTTCACAATAGCAAAGGTATGGAAGCAACCCAGATGTCCAAAAATAGATGATTGGATCAAGAAGATGTGGTACATATACACAATGGAATACTATTCAGCATGGAAAGAAGATAAACACATGCAATTTGCAGCGACATGGATGTAATTAGAGGGGATCATACTCAGCGAAACAAGCCAGAAAGAAAGAGAAAAATATCGAATGGTTTCACTTATAACAGGAAGATAGGGAAACCAAATAGGAGAGAGACACTTGGGGGGTGGGGGTAGGGGGAGGATAAAGGCATAAAATGGATTAGAAAAGGACACAAGGAACCACAGAGATGGCTCACGGGTGAACTGGTGGTGGGTTACCCAAGGGGAATAAAAATGTAAAATATATAAATAACAATAAAAATATATATTTTAAAAAAAAGAGAAAATCACTTGTCACTGGCCTAGAGGCTGAGTGGAGGGAAGGATAATTCCCTTGCCCACTCACTCACCCTCCAGTATCGGGAAATCCTAGGGTAAATGTGATACCTGTTTTTCTATACATCACATGGAAAGCTCACTTGAAAAATAAAGAGTCCTTGAAATGGCAAGAGAGGAGACAGACAGGAGCTTACTCTGTCTGTACCTAGTGGTTTTTAGATGAATGTATGGCTTAAAAACTGTTGAATGTGCAATACACAAACTGACCACAACTCTCAGTTCAAACCACTCCACTAAACATGCTACATTCAGTTTGAGGGCTTCAACTATATCTTTTAATTTTTTTAAAAAAAAAAGTTCATTCTAAAAGGTGTAATAAATGTCAAGTCCTTCATTAGCCATTTGCTGCTAGTACTTCACCTGGTATTTTGCTAGCACAAGAAATGTGTGATTAAGCACATTCATTTTCAACACTATGCAATTTGTTTCCAACAAATAACTATAAAACTAGGAAGGTATACTTTGTGAAAGGTTGCCCTTAGTGCCATCACGGAAGTCTGCCTTAAATTTTTTATTACACAAATTAAGGAGAAACCCACTTTAGAACCAATTGATTAATGCCCTATGAAATCACTTTCTCTTCATATTTTCACTTGTGCAATCAGGAAGAGGACTGAAAAGCCTCTCATCAATACTGTCATTTCAAAAAATATATTAAAATTATTATCTCGTTGCTTTGTTGGATAAAGCAAATATGTAAAAGTGCAGTGTAGTAAGAAGGAAATATTAAGGGCCTGAGGCACAGCATCAAGAGATTCAGGCCAGATAAGAGGGATCAATGGTCAAAGACAGTGAGAGGTACAAAGTCTCTGAATGTCTCTGATATTTTTTCTTTTTAAAAAAGAAGTCAGGATTAATGAGGAACACCATTCAAAAGCCTATCAGATCTCTTCCAGAAATCTTATTTGCACTCTGAGAGAAGGGCGCAAGCAGTCCTGGTGCTGGTTTAGCAAGGGAAACAGTTCTCATTCAAAGTTGTCAATCTGAAGTGATTTCTTTTTCATGTTGATCTTCATTAAAGGTAGGCTGCTTTCTCTGATGAAAGACAGAATAAAAACTTGGAGGACTCCTAATCAATTTTTCCTGGGATGTTGAAATTTTTCTCAAAAAGATTGAAGATGTTACAATTTAAAAAAGAAGAAGAAACAAAACTCTAGGACACCAGAAGAAATCAAAACCAGGACCGAGATAGGAATGACAGGGTAGCTAGGAAGTTCTCCCACAAACAGTGACATGTGCCTTCTGGAGAAGACACTTGGCTCGTGGTTACAAGCGAAACTTGTGTTTATAGCTGCCCCTCAAAGGCCACAGGCATGGAGCTCCAGAGTGGCACAAGAGTAGGGATGATGGGTGAGCTGCTGAGGGCTGAGACCAGACGACTATGTGTAGCTGACAAGACCAACTGATGAGGGAGCTGGTTTCCTGGAGGGTGACAGATGCACTTCTGAGATCTGTCAGATGTGGCAATCTCTACCCAGCACCTCTGATTCTTGTTTGAACAAATGATACTGCTAAGAGAGACACAGAACCATCCTTAAGTGTTCCAAATTCTGGAGCAAGAAAGGGAAGGGTGTAAGACAGCTATTGCTTTAAATACCTCCTTCCCCCCAAAGTGGGATAGAGACATGGAGCACTTCATGACACTGACATTTGTAAATGGCTTAAGATACTGTGATCTTAGAGAATTATAAGAATCTTAAAATGGCCATATGCTACTAGAAGCAGATACTGGTAGACTGAAAGAATTTAAAAGTAAGTCAATGAACCACCAATTGTTTCCCAAAAAGGGAGAATTTTAAATAAGAGCACCACTACCCAATGGGGTACTAGGAACCATTAAAAAAAAAGACAAATACAAAGACTATTTAGCCAGCAGGGGAATGCACTGGAGAGGATGGAAAGGCAGGCGTGAGCGAGAAGACTAGTTATGAACAGATGCTGTGTTGAGATTGAGTGAAATAATGTATGGCAAACATCTGCCCCAGCTCCCGATGCTAGGAAGGGATTCGACAGATCAGATAAATTTTAAATTGAATCTAAAGAAATTATTAGAATAATGATTGCTTGTGTGTGTGTGTGTGTGTGTGTGTTTGTGTGTGTGTGTGTGTGTTGTCTGCTTGCTTTTGGCTAGACATAGAAGGTATCACAGGGAGAAAGGGAAAGTCTGTGAGCCCTGGAATTTACAGATCATAAGAGGGAAAGTGCCAAAGAAGACATAGGGCAACATCGTCTTCAGGAAAGGGGAGGTGAGAAAGACAGAGTTTTGGGTAACATAAAGGAGAAAGTCAGTTGGAGGGTGAAAAAGTAACATTTGTGGTAACAGCTATGGGCATGTAGGTGATAAATAATGAGGCAATTTTAATAAAGAGTAGTAAATTATGATACTATGTACCGCTAAGTCCTGTTGGAAGGAGAATTGAGAATAGAATCATGCGCGCAAAGGAAATGACTTGTGTCAGAGATAGAAAATTTGTGAAATGATGGGGAGGCATTTTTTTGTTTGTTTCATTAAGATGGTTTTTCGAGGGAAGAGGACCAGGTACAGAGAAAAGGAAAGAAAAAGAGGAGCAGTAGGGTGGTGTTAGCACCTCAGGCACCAGGCGGTGAGAGCTAATGGATGAACAGGGAGATGCCTTGGAAGGGTTCACTTGGAAGGTGACATCACTCACCGGGTAAGTTTCAATCAGTAAAAGTATCATTTCTGCTGTTGAACTTTCAAAAATTCTATCAAACACAAGAGAAAAGTCACTTTATTCAGGTAGTTTTGAAAGACAGCGCAATTATTATGAACTGAACTGTGACTCCTCCCCTCCCAAATTCATATCCTGAAGCCGTAACTCTCAACGTGACTTATTTAGAGATAGGTCTTTGGAATAGTGAGATTTCTAAGAAATATATATTTATATATTTGGTCATTCAGGTGACCAAATACCACATTTTTCATACAAATTTGGTCTTCATCCACAGTTCCTGGCTTACAGCTCCTAAAAGGTTTGGAATTTCCTAAGTGTTGAGCATGATAAAGGTGTCTCTTGTTATGCTAATGACGTAACCTGTTGGGAAGCACCTGTGTAGGAGGACTGTTTGCCAGGGAGCCAACCACATGATTAGAGAACTGGAACTTCCAGACCCCTACTCCCCACCTGTGACCCCTGCCCTGACCTCCAGGGAGAGGAGAGGCTTTGGAGATCTGAGCCCCACAGCCAATGACCAGTGATGTAATGAAGTCTCCATCACAACCCAAAAGGAGGTGCTTCAGACAGCTTCCAGATTGGTGAATGCATGAAGATCTGGGGGAGAACAGCACCCCTGGAGAGGGCATGGAAGCGTCATGCCTTTTCCATCTTTTCTACCTGGCTGTTCTTGAGTTACAGCCTTTGCAGTAAATCAGTGATCTAGTGAGCAAGTGGGTTTCTTGAATTCTCTGAGTTGTTCAAGCAAAAGAATCAAACCTGAGGAGGGTGACCAGGGAACCTCTGACTTGGAGCTAGTGGAGAGAAGCACAGGTGTTTGTGACTATGCTGAAGTAGAGGGCGACCGGGAGAGACAGAGCCTGTCTCACTCAGGTAGGTAGATAATGTCAGCATTGAGTGGAATTGAGCTGAGTTCTCAGATACTCTGCTGATGTCTGAGAACTGTTTGTTGGTCTGGAGAAGCCTCAAATGCCCCCACTGGGAGTTGGTCTCAATAGACCAACACAGGCCTTTAAAGAAGGAATTAAGGTTAGATGTTATCTTAAGAGTAGGGGTCCTCAAAGCCTAGGACAGGAGTCCAGAGAGCAAAAGGAAGAGACACAGAGCTCTCTGTTCACATGCAGAGGAAAAGCCAGATGAGGACCCAGTAAGAATGTGGCCCCGCACAAGCCAGGAAGAGGGTCTCACTAGAAACCAGTCCTGACAGCACCCAGCTCTTTTTTTTTTTTTTTTTAAAGATTTATTTATTTATACATACAAGCTGGGTTACAGGCAAGAGGTGTGGGGCAGCGAGAGGGTTCCCCAGAGACAGAGCGGGGAGCAGAACAGGCAGATCAGAAATACACTGCTGAAGGGAGCAGGGGGCGAGGCAGGAGAGGTCTGCCGCACCATGTGGGATTCTCCCTGGCTGGGTGTCGAACTCGCATTGCGCGCGCTGCTCACAGCTCCACTGTGCAGCGCTCAACCGCTGCGCCACCAGGGAGGCCCGAGCACCCAGCTCTTTGACTTCTATCTCTAGAAATTTGAGAAAATTAATTTCTATTGTATACCCACCCAGTCTGTGGTGTCTTGTTACAGCAGCTCTAGCAGCCTAATACAACACCCAGAGGGAACGGAACCCTAAACGTGGGGAAGGAGAAGGGTCTTACGGAGAAACAAAACTAGAGGAGTGTCCTGCTCAGGCAGTGTGGTCACCCAGCAGAAAGGAGTGGCTTTTGCTTTGTGATTTGAGCTGTTTCAGCCCCTCATAATCTGTTCTTGGAACTGTTGACTCAAAGAAGGAGTTTGGACTGAGTGGGTAAGTGTCTGGATATCAGGGAGTAGTGAAGATTCAGAGGAGGAGATCTGCAGTCACATACAGTGAATGGTATCTGACGCTTCACTCTGACTAAGGAAGAGACTGTGGACATTGGAAGAGAGTGAGCCTATAGGTCTAGAATTTATCATGCCAGAGAGGAAGCCCTGAGAAGAGGCCTACAAGGTTCTAATATTCAGGGAGATGATTTCAAAATTCATGGAGCAGGTGAGTATGTTTGTTCCATTCCAAAGATGATGGATTTGTAGTCATGGAAGGAGGGTGAACATTCATTTAAGTCTCAGCTCTATTCTTCCCTATTCAGTGGAGTAAATTCCTCCTGATTTTGAAAGCACCTTCTAAAGGTCAATTTCCTAGTTTATAAAATAGTGATAATGATGTCCGCCTCACAGGCCCCTGAGATATACCTGAGAGCCTACAGAACCCAATCCAAACCCATTGCCAATGTTAATAACACGTGTCAATTTGTATAGAAAGCTACAAACTATAAAACTCTAGCAATCCAAATCACACAGGGACAGGAAGAAACATGAGAGGAATCTAAGTAAGTGATGAAGGTTTACAGAGAAATAATTTTAAGGGCACATATGTGTAATAAAAAGGAAAATACAAGTTCTTATACATAGAAAAAAGGTCACAAAAATGCTAAAGGCACTGAACAAGTTCAATGTGTATTTGTACACAAAAGAGCAAGCTTTGGGCCCACACTTTATAAAGTTAATGACAAAAAAGAAAATAGAGAAAATGAATTTTGTTTTTCTTCCACCTTCTGTAAAGAGGAAGAGTGTCCAAATTGGAAACTGTAAAATAAAACATAAAGAAACTGAAGTCCAAGACAGACAAAGGAATTGAAATTTTCCCCCTGGAATGTGAGAGAACTTTGTAGTCTATCAAGCTGAAGGGGAAGCCCCAGGAGTCGGTAAAGGGATGGGGGCATGAGGATGGCCTGGAAGATGGCAGATTCCCTTCCAGCTTTATACTCAGGATGTACTTTTTGTGTGCCTGCCCACCGAGAGTCAGTCCTAAAATGATTACACTAGTGGACTACCAACCTGCATTTTCTGTAAGTACAAAAGGGGAGCAGAGAGGGAAACAGAAAGACAGCAAGACAGCAAGATATAATATACCTTGTGATGGATTACGACAGACCAGAATGAAGTGTTCGACCTAACTAAATAAAATACAATAGAGATAAATACAAAGGCAAATAAAGGCTTTTAAAAGGTAGCAAAAATAATGAGCTCCTACATAAAAATGACTTATTGTATCATTACCAGCATGCACAATGCTCCAGTTTATTGGGCTTGATTCTGTTCATTTCCTCTTCCTTTGGTGATTTAACTGAAAAAAAGAATAAGCCACCTAGTGGTGTATTCTTTCCACATGTACTGCCAACCTCTTTATTCCAGGCACTGCCAGATGTTGCAGACACAGAAATGACTGAAAGATTCAAAGATCTCATAGTTTTGTAAAGGAGACTTAAAAAAATCACTTCTGATTCTCTATGGTCAGGGCAGGAATAGAACACCTAAGGTCTCAAGGAATTTTGGAAAGATGCTAAGAGTTGAATGGTTTGATCAGCTAAGACCCCACAGAGGGAGTAGGTGAGGTTTTTCTGTGAGTAGAAACTTTTCAGAAACGTTCAGAGAGAAGTGGCTGAGGACAACTTGGTTATGAGAACAGCAGGTGCAAAGGCCCTGTGACAGAGCCTAGAGAACTCAAGGGTTGGCAGGAAGGATTATAAGAGAGAAAAAACAGTTACAACAGACAAAAGAGGAAAGACCAACAAACATACAGTAAGCATTTGTTTGTTTGGCTAATTATTCTGAACTTAAAAACACCTAACGATGAAGCGTAGTTACACCGGATGTGCTTTTTGATAGAAATGTTAAAGTGGATTACAGATATCAAAGCACAATGGGAGACTTACCTAAAAACACAATAATATCCGTAGTATTTAAAAAATACTGCAAGATATGGAATGGAAGGGGTGAAAGTCACAGGAAGTAGTGAGGGCGGAAGGAGACAGCTGCTTCGCCAGTCGTATCAGCCAAATCAGCTCTGGCAATCACTAAGGCGACAGATGCCACAGCCAGATCATGGCACATCCAGGAAAATGAAACAGGAAAATGATCACGGGAGGCTCGATTTTGCTAACTCAGAAAAACAGAGAACTGCCGGAATCTTCTCTAGAGAACATTTCAGTGATTAATGAGACTACATACACTCTTTTCACGCTAATCTATTTCATGTTGCAATTATAGGTATACAGGAAGACAAAAACCACCCCACAGGCGAACACAGAGCTTCCAAAAAATGAACAAGGTCATTTACAAGGCCTCACCAGGAAAGGGCTCAGATTGACAGGTCAAGCAGCTAGTCCAGTGTGATGATCACAATTCTATCTGCAGGACCCAAAACCCTATATACTATTTTGTACTAGCCTGCGTTTTCCATTTCTTTTGTAGATATCTAACTATGAGATTACTTTGCTTTGTCAGGTTCCATTTTGTGATAAGGTCCTACAAGATGCTACGAGTTTAAAAAATCAAAAAAGTTATCTTCAGTGTTGGCTCCTTTTTTTAGGTGTATTCCAGTGCCCATCCCAAGTTCTTGCTCCCTCTTCTGCTTTAGGGAAGGTTACGCATCTTAGGATACTTAAGAGGCAGCATTCCAACACTTCCCAAGCGTATGGAGTCTTCTTAACAGGATCAGGACTCAGGCCCCATGTTAAAGCACAACAGTTGAAGTGGCACAGAAATCATACACACAGTGGAACAAAGGAGCCTAATTGAGCAGCTTTATAACCTTGCACAGAATTCCCTCACCACCACTTTAGATAGAATGGCTTTTATTTTAGCAATGTTCTTTTAATTAAGTCCTAAACATCTAAAACATGGCAAATGTAAATATGAATTATAAATCCTTAATTATGAGGATCGTGAAGCATTCATGCAGACTTCTGCCTGGGAGATAGAATTTTTTTGTTTTAAATCATCCAGAATAGAGAGATAAAAGTGAACGATGTGAAAAATGTTCAACTTTGTTGATAATGCTCTTCTCTTGGTACCAGTATCACTTTACTGTATTGTCTTCAAGAGTTAAATTATGCTTCCATTTATCAAGTGGCTTTTAAGCCCAAATCTCTCCTGCCATTTTCTGTCTCCATTGCCACGTTGAGAAAGACAGGTATGCCAGAAGTGACTGGAGATAGCGTTATACGTGGGGACTCTGAGGTCTTCATGTCACATCCTAGAAAACAAAACACTTTGGGACTACAAAAGGGCAACACAGTTCCTCTATTTGGAATGAGTTGAAGTGGATCCAGAAAGATCTCCTGCTATTTTTTTAAATTCCACCTTCTGTTTTAAAACTATACTGGAGACTATTCTGGTATGTGCAGCAAATAAGAAACAATCTTATTCTATTTCCAGGCCTACTTAGTTAAAATTATACCACCTAGGAGCAAAGTCTCCATTTCTCTACAACCATTCGCCAATTCCCACATACACAATATTTTCTCACAGGTACAACATCCCCTCTCTCCCTCTCCCCTTGCCCTCCCCCTCCCTCTCCCTCTTTCTCTAACTCTCACACACACAATGACAGTTTCATCTCAACAACTCATTTCCTTTGAAGATCATTTTCAAGGTAGCTCCTTCTCCTTGATTATCTGCTGATCAACATATTTGACAATATATTTTATATTTGAAAGCTAAAAACAAGTCTTAAAGAGCCAAATACACACTCAATCTTGTAGGGCAGCTTTTATCCCAGAGAGAAATTTAACTCTAAAATTTTCCAAGAAATATCTCTTGGGTCTGGCAGAGCAAAGGTAATTGGTTCATCCTGACGGAACATGTGGGGCTCTCGGTGCGAGCCACAGAGTTGAAATGCCTGGTCAATGTCACCCAGGCATTTACCAATTCTAGGACTTGTGACCAATTTCTAAGGGAGTTTATCAGCGCCCTGGATCAAAGGACATTGAAAAAAAAAAAATAAC
Organism: Scalopus aquaticus; assembly: GCA_004024925.1. Classification (NCBI taxonomy): domain Eukaryota; kingdom Metazoa; phylum Chordata; class Mammalia; order Eulipotyphla; family Talpidae; genus Scalopus; species Scalopus aquaticus. Next base: position 17,580 of record PVIJ01014066.1, on the reverse strand, counting down.
TCCCAACAGATTATAACTGCAGAGTAAGTCAAGTAATGAAATTACAGGTTATGGGTTGTCTCAAAACTATACAATAAATGTAATTTAGGAAGGCAGGTGAATTTATACATTGACATGCTGCTTCCAAACTAATATCAACCTATGACCTCACTTGTAAGTACCATAATTGCCAGCAGAAAAAAAAAATGGTTACAGAAACAAATATGTCTTTTATGATTTAAAAGCACATAACATCTTATTCAATAGCACTGCCAAGTAATGAGAGGTACTTAATAAAAAAAGTAATTAGAGCTATAGGCCAACTGATACATATCACAGCATTTTTTTCCCTTTGTGATTTAAAAACCTTAGAGGTAAATTTCATCACTGCTCTATTAAATACTTATGGCATTAAAAAATTTTATAGTTACTAATTTTAAACTACTTAAAATGTCAAATGTTTTCAGGCTTCACTCACTTTTTCAATTATTACATTGGAATGACTCATTAAGTGTAACATAAACAGGCTCATTTTTCCCTCCTGTTATGCTATTTCTCCCATTTTATTACCAGAGTACCACTTTCCCATGAACCATGACAAAAATTCATTGGGAAAAGAAAAAACACCCAACCAAGCACATTCTTCCTTTCCAAAATACCAATTTTCCACTGGAGGTCGGAAGCTGTAATGATCGCTGGTAATGAATTTTGTGTGCACGTTCTTTGCCATTACAGAAAAGTATAGTTTCTCCCAGTAACACGTATGTCAGTATCTCGGCAAAACCATTATCTTCTGAAAGTCACTTGGGAAACAAAAATCGCTTCTTATATTTGGTGTTTCCCAACGCCGAGCCCCCAAGCTCCAGAGCGATCAGCATTTTGGAGGGTGTTCTCATACTCGATGACATCTTTGTTATTTAAAAATGCAATTCATAGGGCCTCCACGGTTAAGTCTCAGCACTATGAAGCTATCCAGAGCAACTGCAGCACGAGTTCGATCCCCGGCCACATGGCGCAGCAGGCCTCTCCTTCCTTGCCTGCTGCTCCCCTTAGCAGTGTATTTCAGTCCATCTGCCTGTTCTGCTCCCCACTCTGTCTCTAGTGAATCCTCTCACCAACCCATACCAAAAGGCCTACACCCCAGCTTGTATACATAAATAAATAAATCTTTTTTAAAAACGCAATTTATTGTAATTGAGAGTTATGGGTAAAATATTACTTTTCAAGGAAAATTTAAATCTGTTCTTGAAAAAGGAATCTCAAAATCTTGAAACGACAATATTAAACTTCAATCACTTCATTTATGTATATTCAGTTAATTGAGGCTTTTTGATGAGTTCATTCTTCCTTTAAAAGGACTGCCAATGAGAGTCACAGGTCTCCTAAGGCTCCATAATTTCTGTCTACTTTTAATTTAAAGTATTTATTTCTCTTTCTGAGACATTTAAAGTGGTCAAAATCAAACTAACATTACTTAGCCTTTGATGATACAATTTAAGACCTGTTTTCAAAGATCTGCTTGTTAAATACTTCTAAGAGTTGCTATTGAAACACTCATTAAAAACAATTATTCACATGTTCTACGAAAATTCACCCCATTGCTACCACCACCAACACAGTTCACTTCACCTCATGAACAAGATGAACTATGGAAACATCTACTTTAAGCTCATACACTGTGAAACTCCACCCCTTTCCAGCATACTAGTCAGCTGTAAGAAGCCAATTCATTCTAAATAAATATGAAATTACTGAGACCAGCAGTTCTAAATTAATAAAAATGCAAAAATATCATTTAAGCAATAAGGAAACACCAGGCCACTGAAAAAACTCAGATCAACAGATCAACGTCTCCATTAATTAATATTTCACCAGAAAGATTTACCTACCAATCTGAATGTGCATGTCTGAGACTTAGTAGCATATTACATAAACTGTTATTTTTCTCCCTCCCATTTTTTTTTTTAGAAGCTGGGCCATTATGTAAACTTTCAATCACTAAGAAGGAAAGGAAAGATTTTTCTAAAAGGATAGTGAAGAACTTCTCAGATAACCTAATTGGCAAACTAAAGGTCATATGACTCATTAGTGGACAAGACTCACACCCCAGTATTGATTCATATGAGATAAGCTAGATTCAAACTCTAAATACAGTAAGGAAACGAGAAAAATAGATTTGTAAAGTGAGACTGATATTTTATTGTAAAAAAAAAAAAAAAGAAGAAGAAAAAGAAAAGAAATCAGAGGCATTGTAATGCCAGCATCTCTGCCCGGAGTCATTTGTTTTCAGGGACAGCCATGAGAAAGTCTCAAGCTTGGCTGACACCCGGAGAGAGTTACAGGTCAGTAAGCTCGATGGGACAGTCTCAGGTTGGCTTTGATTTGAAAATTGGTCTTTTGATAAGACAAAAATCTTCACTAGAGTAGAACGACTGAAAACATTATGCAAATCTGTCTTAACATGGGTATTTAGATTGAAAAAAAAAAGACAAACATGAATTTTGGAATGAAAATAAAAATTTTTTAAATGTATACACCATTCTATTTCGTAACTATAAAAATAAACTGCAGCTAAGTGTAATGTAAATAAAATGAGGCCAGTGATGAGTTCTTGGAAATGAAAAGTAAACACAATTCCAAATGGACACGGTATTTACATAAAAATTAATTATGTTGGCATGAATAGGTGAAAGGCACCTGCTTTATTACTATGAATTCTCAGTGGTCAGTGTTTAAGTGAAAATCTATTTTTTAATTTACTCTAGAAAATTTAGCAATGTTAGAAATTTTAGGACACTGCTGCTCTAAAAGTGATGGAGGAAAGTACATTCTTCTAGTAAGATCATCTCCCTCAGACAAATAGTGGTTCCAAATGCAAGTTTCTGATTAGTATAGACTAGAATGTTTTACACTCATGGAAGTGTACAATCACAATAGGATTTTCATAAAAAAAAAAAACTAAGCTGCAACTACCTATACACTTCATTAAATTTCTTATATTAATGGGGATTACTTGGGCTTGAAAGTGTCTCTTTCACAACCAAAACTGCAGAAACTTTGCAAATAGTTGCAAATAATTGGTAACCATTGAAATAGAAGGATTCTGCACAGTAAGTCTTTAAAAACAAATACACGAAGAAAGATACTAACTTGAAGATTTCTTCTGTTATCATTCCTGGCAAAAGCAGCATTGCCTTAGAGTCCACAAGCCTACATGTACACATTTATGTGCTGAATAATTAAGACTAAATTGTGTGATAGCAATATAATGTGTATAATCTCCAAGTCTCACCATTATTTATACTGTAACATACTTAAGTCAGGTGTTGATGAGCTTTTTTTTTTTATAGGGGTCAGAGAGTAAAGAATATCAGATCGGTCCTTATAAAACATCAATTAAGAAAATTTTATTGACAAAATCCCAAATATAAGAGTGAAAATTGAGTATAAATTTTTGCCAGATAGATCTTCTAATAGGGATAGATGTCTTAAATTTAAATTTCATATAATTATTCTGAGCCACAAATAATTCTTTTCAAACATTTCAAAATATAAAGACCTTTATTAGTTCACAAGCTGTACAAACTAGGCAGGGGGCCAGATTTGGCCCATGGCCAGTATTTTACCAACCTCTGAGCCAAATATTACATTCCCCTACAACTGAGGTTACACGACTTCATTAGTCTGTTTTCACTGAAGAAGTAACGCACTCCATCTTGATATAGAGATTGGCTTCCATAAAGGAGTTGTTTATATATGACACAAATTCTGAAATGAATCTTAGAAGATATTTAAAAGTTCATTACCTAGAGTAAGCAGTGGGTGTCATGTGGAAGTGATGTTTGATCTCCAGCCCCATGTTAGCTTTGAGCTGTGTTGTCCACATAGCTGGAGGCTGTCCTTATCAGGAGGGATTTGGGGTGCTGACAACAGGAGTAGGCAGAATGCACCCAACTGATGAAAACCAATTAGTACTGCTGCTAGAAAAGGGAGCCAAAGTACATGCTCATTTTTATATCCAAAGGCCAGTGACTTATGCTTTGCATCATATAATTATCTTTTATCACCACTTTACTGTTGTATTCTAGTTACTTTTTGCTCTGTAAAGTAATTTGGGAGAGGAGGAGGGCAAAAGGAAGCTTCTAGACAGAATTGCAAGGTTGCATGTTAACAATTTCAGAATCTGTCCAGTAGCCTTCGGGTTGCAATCCAGAGCCCTCAAGAGTGATCATCTACTCAAGTAATTACTTTCATCTATTGCTGATCTTAACATATCTTTAGTGCTTCTTTCAAGGTAGACTTCATACACAGCCTTTACTTCAATCAGAGACAAGAAAGAACCCAGTGAGAAGTTAGCTTCTAATTAAGTCATTCCTAAGCTACTTGGTGAGCATTAAAATTCTGAGCAAGGCTCAGCGTACCTGAGGCCTGGGAGCCTCCATCACACGATCCTCAGGAGTGAAAATAAAAGCAAAACTTTACTTGCCTTCTGATTACACCTGTTCCATCTTTTGGGGTAAGTCAATCCCTCCCCTGGCAAGGCTAAAGTTTAGGAAAAAACTGTAGAGCAGTTTTATTTTTTTGGTTTTTTTTATTATTGTTACTAATGTCTTTTACATTTTGTATTCCCCTTGGGTAGCCCACCACCAATTCACCCGTGATCCAGCTCCATGGTCCCTTGTATTCTTTTCTAAAGAAAGAGACGTCTCTCTTCTCTGTGCATGCCTCTTAAGACAGTTGTGAATGCCAACAACAGCCTGTGCACCTTCTCAGAGACCAAGCCCTACAAGGAGGATTTGGCTCAAAACTTTCATGAAAGGGACATCTCAACATATACAAAGACAACGGACCTAGAGTTTTTGAAAGGTCAGCTAGGGTACGAGTAGGCAAAGGATGTGGTCCACTTAATATACTTCACTGCTAGAGGTAGAGTCAGCAAAGCCACCAAATATGTGTGCATGGCTTGGTTTAGTGGCTTATACCTATTTACACATGTATACACATATTTACATATATGAACACACGTGTATTCATGGGGATGTGCTTGTACAGAAACCATGCTGATTAATTAGATCAACTAATATTCAAATTACGGTTCACCTAATCCCTGTGCTGGCCCCAGAGGACAGAGGTCTGTCCTGTGGAAGCTTTTACATTGGCAGCCATGGGCTGACTCAGTGGGTAACAGATATACTCTTGGTAAATGAGCTGTTCAGAAAGGGAGAAGGTCTTTGTATTCATCTGAGATACAGACCTTTAATTTTCTTTATTTATATTCAGTTCTCCCTGACTTCAATATTGGTATTCAAGATTGATTCATGTTTTAATATAAAGTCTTGTCCAGAGAATTATTGTAATTTGTAGTAACACTTGAAACCTTCTAAAGCTTGCTGATGGTTGCAGGCCCACACACTAAATTCCATCCTTGCTAGTAAACATATATGCTTGTTCTTCCAAAACGGATAGAACATAAAGAGTACTATGACGTGGTAATAAATAAACCTTGCTTCCTTAAAATAAAAAAAGAAACTTACCAAATATTGAGGAATAAAATAAAAATTAGGCTACGGATTTTTTTCTTTTAATTGCAGAAAATGGAAAGTGATTTTAGCTGAAAATTACTAGATGCAACTTTAATAATCTGAAGTCATTTAATTGCATTTTGATACTTCAAGATGTGTGAAATAGTTTAAAAGTTTACAGGTTTTTGACGTTTATCATGTTTCAAAGAACATTAAACTACTTCCTGAACAAACCAAGAGTGAAAGAATAGAGAAACAGGATGGAAATTTTAAGTTTCCGTGAGAAAGGTCCAGCCAGAGACAAGTATTCAGCTCTCCTGAGATCCCAACAGTTCACCTTTCCTTTACTAAGAACACGTACTACAAAAGAAAACCATGGAATAGCCCTCTGTCTTTTATTTGGACTTCAAGAAAACAAACCCAAACCGCCAGAGGCCCAATCAACCCTCTGAGTATGTTGCAAACCCAAACACTCGGGCAGAGGATTAGAAAGACAGGACTGCTTCCAGGGCAGACTTAGTTCTGCTTTCTTAAGGCAAGGATAATTCCAGAGATGTGCTTCACATTGTAAGAGTGACCTCTAGTGCCTTCCTTTTTTGTTGAACTTCAGTAGTTGGACGATGAATTACTTATTCCTTTTCGACCCAACTTTGTGGCCCTGTGTCTCTGTGGCTCTACTGGAAAGGCTTGTCCAGCGCTTTTGTGCCAGCATTCCCAGATGCTGGCCCGGGGAAGACAGGCACGTTTTATGGGTTCGTGGGATTCTCATAAACCCAAATTAAAATGGAATCTGAAGCCACAGAGCAGCATATGGAGTGGTGTTCTTCTCTCTGAGTGAGAGATACACCGTGGCTTTAAAGGAGCTGAAACTGAATGGAAGCACAAAGTCACAGAGCCCTGCAGTGTCCCTGGAAAACTGACTTGTGCCAGCAAGGTCATGTCTAGCATTTCTCCCATATCAGAGCCTTTTAATGTCCTCAAGGGATGTGCCACAGGGAACTCCTGACTCCTGGCTTAACTGAGTCTCCCCCAAACCGAAACCTGGTCAGAGAGCAGTGACATCAACTCCTGAACAGGCCTGGGCCTTTTCTTGAAAAGCAAATGAGCTTTTCCTTTAAAATCCAAGAAAGAGGTAAAGAGTTGTATTCGCAAAGCTTATTTATGATTCATCAAGGAGGAGGATATTCACTCAGAGATTTTAAGCCAAATGTAACTTTGAGAACTTTAATAGAAAGTGGGGCAAGGGAGTCCTGCCATATTATTTTGGATGATTCCTAAATGATAGATAAGGTCTTACTAAATCTTCCCTGAATCAATTCACTCAGAATATTCAATCACAAACACTTATAAAATTAAAAAATTTAGCCACTAAAGACTAGTTTCGAAAAATCGCCTGAATGTTTTTCCTTTCAGCAAAATGTGGAATCAAGCCCCTTCTTTGAGGAATGCACAAGTCTTATTCCTTTAGGAGGGAAGGCTTAGTCCTTAACATTGAGCTTTACCTCCATCAATTCTGCAGTATATTCTCAGTTATTAGCCAGGCATCATTTGAAAGATGCAGCCAGCCATCGGTCCGCCAAATGGCAAACTTCAGGAATTCAAGCTAATGCAGCAGAATGTAAAGTCTGCCAGTTGTTTTTCCTGTTAGACATAATTTCAATAAAATTCAATAATCCTAAAAAGGGGGCAAAACGAAAACATTCGCAGGCTATTCCCTGGTTAAGATGCTAATTTAATGTCTTACTAGAACTTGAGCTTTTTCAATGAATATTCAAAGACCAGAGGAGATTCAGCTCATAGACAAAAAGAGAAATGACACTTTGCATATTTTGACTAGACCAAGAGAAAAGACATGTGTAAACCCAATGCTCTCTGCAAGATTTCTAAGTGAGCCTTCATTTATAGTAATATGCTTTGCCGTCACTCCACATGCAAATAATAATCATAAAAACAACAGAATTAAAGTTTTGCAGAGAGCCTCCCTGCAAGTTTTAAATCCTTTGCTGTATACTTACAGGAATTCCCAGCTACGATTCTGTTCCAATTTTGAGTAGATAACAGAAGTAGCATCTGGAGGATAGCTCCGGTGACAGACCCCATGTTCACATTTATTGGCTCCCCCAAAGATCTTGAGTGCCTTTCAGGAGCGGTCTGGTCCTCTTTTTAGTCCCTCTCCCAGCTCTTCCAGCTCCGTCTAGATCTTAGGTACCTCTGAGTCCCTCCTTCTCTCTCCCTCCTTCCTTCCCTTCCCTTCCCTTTCCTTCTCTCTCTCTCTCTCTCTCTCTCTCTCTCTCTCTCTCTCCTCTCCCCTCTCCTCTCTCTCTCCCCCCTCCCTCTCCCTCTCTCTTTTTCTCTCTCTCCCCCCCCCTCTAAATCTCACACGCACACACAAAACACACAGCCCTGTCTCCTCACAAATATCACTGAAGAGCACCCCGCATCTTTCCTAACAGGCATTCACACCGCCGAGGCCACGCCCACTCCTCGCCGAAGCGATCTCAGAAACTGACAGCAGTCTCCCTCCACCAAATTCGCTGCCGCGCTCACAGCCCCGCCGCGCTGCTGCGCCGCTGATGAAAGCTGGACCTGGAGGCGCGGCCTGCTGCTCCCGGGCCTCCTCGGGGCTCCCTCCCTTCTCTATTCTCCAATAATCCTTAACCCTTTTCTCCCCTTTGGAGATGCGGGTGGGGGAAGGCACGAGGCGGTGGAGTCTTCTGATTTCCTGTAGGTCTTGCCTTTAGCAGAGCCAGTCAAAATACTGTGCTAATTCCTGAATATCCGGGAGGGCAGCCAGGTAAAACTGCCTTATGTTTCAAAACAAAAGCATAAAATAAGACAGAAATAACTAAGCAGCACTGGTAAATTGTAGCTGAAACTATCCTCAGGGAAAATGCTTGCTGTTGTTTTTCTCTATTTATATAAAACTACCCTCTTCAGCTAGGGTGCCAGGATTTTATTATGGAAATGCCTCACATAGACACATTCCTGCTTGGCAGATATCTAAAATCATCTAGGAATAGTGTGCAAGAAATTAACATCTCCTATTTTAGTGTATCGGGAGGGAGTACAAATGCACAAATTGAATGCTGTGGATAGATCTATTTTGATGAATACATCATGCCGTGAGCACAGAGCAGCAGGCCACCATGAAATTCCCTCATAACAATTTCAAAGGGCCCAAGCGAAAAACGATGGGACACTGAAGAAAGGGCGTGTGTGCGTGCGTGTGCACACACACACACACACACACACTCTCTCTCTCTCTCACCAAACCTAAACAGTGCAAAGATGTAAAGTTGAGTTGAATTCCAGAAGATCAAAGACAACTGAAAAATCACTCCTCTAGTGGGTGATCCCTAGATACTACTATTTCTCATCAGAATATTAAAATATTTAAATAACAGAGTTAATGTAGAATATTAACTATATCACGTGGTGTCATGGAGGATAATCTCTTTAAAATAAATCAATCAGTTAAAATACATTTTAACCAATACTGTGCTAGATTTTCATCTGAATGGGAATACTGGAGTCCTTAGGCACCTATTGCTGATGGCAAATTAGAAGAAACACAAGCTTTCAGCAGAGGCAAGCTTGCCATGGAATGAATGAAAGTGGGAGAAAATGAGGGAGCATCCTCCTCAGGTATTAACCCTCAGAGCCAAACAAATGTTTTGTTCTTGTCTATAAACAAAGCAGAAAAGATTTTCTTGCTTCTCCTATTTTTACGGAGGAGAAAACAAGAACAGGAAATTGAAATGATTGGAGTTACTAGGAACAATGCTGAGGCTGGACCTGGTCGCTCTGACACCAATTCTGCTCTGGCCCTAGGACTCACTGCCCCTTGCTCAGGTCAGAGTTCAACTCCCTCTTACCTGTGTCAGTGGCTCTAGAAAAAGCATCAGTAAAAGCAGCAGAGCGGCCAGCACTTGAGTTTTTACTCTTATTCCTAGGCCTACATTCCTTAATTTCTATTTTCCACCACGACATCTTAAGCGAAAGTAGATATAGACAGCTCCCTGTTAAGGATTATTGAAGGGGATTCAGTTATATTGAACACACACTAAATGCCATTTGTTGCCTAATCAAATGATGACGGCAATCCTTGAGGGAAATATTTTTGTGCCTTTTTAACAGTTGGAGAGGCTGAACCTCAGTGAAGTTAAGGAGCATGTCCAAAGATCCAGCGTGAGTTGGAGAGAGGCTGGGCTTGGCACTCCGGTCTGCAAAGCTCTGAAACTATTACTTTCAAAGACTCCACGATGAGGAACAGGATCTCGGACTTTCAGGAAGAGAAAGGGTGTATTCTTATTAAAATTGTACACTTAATTGTTCCCATAAAAGAAATTAGAAAGTGCATTTGAAAAGAATCTGTATACACATCAAAAATGAAAATTAACAGAAGCTTCCTTGGCAATAATACCTGCTTTAGGACAAAGCATCGATTATCATAGCATCCATTCCTGACAGTGCTTTCTGGGTCAGGGGCTATGCTAAGAGAACAGAGTGGGAGGTTGGCACTGATTAGAAGAACTGAGCATTTCAAATCACCGAAGGTGTTCTCCCCACAGAGTGCACAGAGCTGCACAGAAGTGGGGAGAGACCTTGGACAATATAAGCAGAGAGGTCTACGGAGGGATCACTGTGGTTCTGATTCAGGGACTCACTCAATGACTCTGGTCTTTGATTTCCTTTTTACAAAAATAAACAAATTATGATGAATGAGCCATTGTGATATAATGTGTGCCAACGACATACTGTGAGTTGAGCACATAGTAGGTCCTCAATCATCTCCTAGCCTTAGACCTCTCCAGTCTGACTGTACAGAACAGTGGTCTGGGTGGGTGATGTGGGACTCTGGCCCCCCAGGTTCAACATATACTCAGCTCTACCACCAACCAGCTACACACCCTTGGGCAGACTCATCGTCTGTGATTCTTAGTTTCCTCATAGATGCATCAACAATAAGTATAGCACCCACCTCTAGCTGAGACAATACCTAGGAGTTACACAATCAACTGCCATCTTTTCTAATCATTGTGTTACTATGGACCCCTTTGCACAGATTCTATCAATTGGCAGAACCATTACCACTTGCCAGAAGGACAAGACCCAAAGATGGCAGAAAAGTGTTGTTCACCAAAATCCTACCTGCTTGTGTTTCTTTTTTCCATCTCCACCCAAGTGGCAAGTAATGTCACGAAAAAAAATAATAATAACTTGAACGGGAGAAATCAGAAAGGTGTAGAAAACTAATTTTGCACATTACTGCTGACTCAGGCGCCATGAATCACTGCTCCCTGGTGTGCTTTTGTGATTACATTTTCCAGCGATTAAGAGAAAAACAACCTCTGAGACTCATGGTTTGGCATGTGCATCTTATGGACCAGAACCTGCCTGGGAAATCATTCTAAATTGAATTAAAATGTTATAATTTGTAAAATAAAACTTTCCATTTCCTTTTGCTACAACTTGCAAGTGTTGTCTTCCTAATTTTTAATTCTATGATGTCAACTACTTTAGGTAGTTGATAGGGGTGGAATTATGCAGTCTTCATCCTCTGGACTGGCTTACTTGACTTAGTGTGATGTCCTCCAGGCTCATCATGCTGTCGTATCGGGCAGCGTTTCCCTGTTTGTCAAGGTTGTGTTAATCTTTTCTAAGGTTACATTTTGTTGATCCATTCATTTATCAATGGACACTTGGATAACTTTCTTCTGTGCTATTATGAATAATGCGGCAGCGAATATGGGTGTGCAAGCATCTCTTCAAGATCCTACTTTGAATACTTTGGATATAGGCCCAGAAGTGAGATTTTTCCATCACATGATAGTTTTATTTTTCTTTTTTTTGAGGAATTTCCCCACTGTCTTCCATAATGACTACACATCTTTACACTCCCACACATAGTGGAGAAGGGTTCTGATCTCTCCTCATCCTCACCAGTATTTTCTTTTCTTTCGGTAGGAGCAATCCTGATCAATGTATGGTACCATCTCATTTTGGTTTAGCTTTGCCTTTCTTTTAGGATGAGTGACATTGAATGTCTTTTCATGTACTTGTCGGCTGCTGGCATGTCATCTCCAGAGAATTGTATATTCAAGACCTTTGCTCAATTTTTAATCAGGTTATTTGGTTATTTATTGCTGAGATGTAGAAGTTGCTTACATATTCTATATAGATATTAACTCCAATCAGATATATGATTCGCAATTGCTTTCTGCCATTCTACATGTTGCCTTTCACTCTGCTGATTATTCCTTTTCATGCTAACGATATTTGTGTGGGCCTATTTCTGGGGTTCTGTTATGTGCTATTAATCTATATATCTATTCTTCTGCCAATAGCATGCTGACTTGATTACCATACTTAATGGTAAGCCTTGAAGTTACAGAGTGTCCATTTCTGATTCTGGTCCTGTTTAGCATCGTCTGGACTGTTCGTGGTCTTTGTCTCTGTATATGTGCTTTAGAATCAGTTTGCCAATATCTGCAAATAGACTAGAATTTCTTTGGGATTGTGTTGCATGTATAGTTCAAGATGGGAATGAATGACATCTTAACTATATCGTCTTCCATTCCCTGACTATAGTGCATTTAGTCTACATTTTATTGTTTTTGTCAAATTTGAACAATGATGACCATTATTTCTTCAAATTTTTTGCACCCCCCTTCTTTCAGAGATTCCAATTATGTATATTTTGTGCCCTTATAAGTTGTCCTACAGTTTGCAGGTACTCTTAATTTTTAGTTTCTTCTATATATTTTATTTTATACAGCTGAATTGTCTATGTCTTCAAGTTTACTCGTTTTGCTACATTTAATGTGTTATTATATCTACCATATTTGTTCAACTTAAGCACTGTAATTTATCTCAAGAACTTCAATTTGCATCCTTTTTATTTCTTCCATTACACGACTTAACCACATGAGAATATGGGATACAGTGATATTAAGTATTTTAATGATCTCATCTTCTTAGCATTCTAGCATCGGTTATATTACAGTCATATTAGATTACTATTGATTATTTTCTACATTATAGATTGTGTTTTCTGCTTCTTTGCTTGCCTGGACTTAAATCACATAGAGTGTCCTAACACCTGTATTCACTAACATAGAGGTTTCCTGATATGATTATTCTTGACGTTGGTGTCTTCTATGACATGGAAATATTAGTCTGACCCTAGAGTAGAGCTAACTTCTACTTAAGAACAACAGGCACATAAAATAGGGTGAAATGTGAAGAACCAGAAAAAAATGTCCTTGATTCCATCAAATTGTTTTCCATACATTTACCATAAGACAACGTACTCAATTTCACAAACAAGATATAACATCATGCTGAAAATTCAAGTACACTACAAAGGTGGGATTGTCTTTAACCACCTCATCAAAATTTTAGTCCTTTTCCTGGGAACTGACCATGATTTTGGAGGGGCCAAGGTCACCTGACACAAGAAGGCTAGACAAAAAAGACAAACATGGTGGGGGAAGGGAGAATGAGAAAGGGGATAATTAGGTGTGGAAGATAGCTTTGTGTCCCGTCCAGTTTGGTCCCTGTGACTACTGCATTCAATTTTACCCCTGCAATAGGAAAAGAATATCTCAGTAGGACTGCATAGTGTTAGGAAATGTTATGCTTAGATTTGTGATATCTTTATAGTGAACTGATTTAAGCACAAGGGAACACAGTTACTGTAGAAAACAAAGAATTCCGTAGATAAGGACTTTGAAAATTTTTTCTACCTACCAGCATTTTTGTTTTAGAACTCTAGACTGCCTCATGGAAAGTTTCCATTTCTCAGAATAATGAAGCAGAAACAATTTTGGCCTCGGGCAGGTCCAGGAAAATCAAATCCACCCAGCACCTAGATCTTCAGATCCACAAAACGTGGCAAGTTTCATGCCTAGCAGCTGATGTGCCTTAAAGTGCCTAAAGGGAACAATTCTCCAAGTCTTCAGTAGAAAACTAGCTTTATAGAAGAGTGAGATAGGTGGGGTTAATCTCCTACAAGTAAAACCGGTGGCTACTTTTGCAAACAGAAATGGTGCCATCTTTTACAGTAGCAGGAAAAAAGAATGGAGCTTTACAGCTCCTTTGCTATCTTAGACTATTTCACTCTCTGTGCATCCTCTGAACAAGAGTGGGGATCCGCCCCTTAAAAGAATGCCTGAGGTCAGTTCTTTCTGACCTGCTGTCCAACAGAGAGAACTTGAGCCATATTAATATCCATCCACTGCTCCGTCAGAGCAGCCACATTTCTAGAGCTCGACAATATGTGGGCCAGTGGCTGCCATAAGGAGCAGCAGGTACAGACAAAGCAGATGTGGAACATTTTCACTGAAGCACAAAGTTATCCCGGACACTGCTGCTCTGGCTGTAGGCAAAGACTGGGCAAGTTTTGAGAAGATGCCAGTATTTCAGTGCCTCGTATTCTCATAAAAATCATTTAAAAGCAATTTACCTTCCAATCTAACTGAAATTACGTGCATTAAAATTTCAAATTGTGAAGTCTCAAAATGGGGGGGAAGTCTCTGTGCTCTTTATGGATAAAAAGTAAACTCAGCTGCCTGAAAAAACCACCAGAGTGCTCGCAGATAGTATTTTGGCGGTGTATGTTGAATATTCCACCAAGGTGATGGAAAAAATAGATGAAAGATTACACAAAGCATAATTTCCTGAAGAATAATATCCTCTAATACAAACTAGTGTGTGTGCTCTGGTTCACATTTTAAAATAATGTAATTTGGATATAAGGAAATTAAAGAAACCTCTAAAAAAAAGAGGTCTAAAAATACAATAAAATTGATCATAGTTAAAATTTACAGAGCAATGTGGCTCAGTTGAACAAAACATTGAAGGGAATAAGACCAAGAGCAAGAATTTCTACTCTTTCCTCCACTTCAGCAAGTCACCTGACTTCTCTAACCCTTGGTATTTATACCTGCCTTCCAGGTGGGTTGTGACTATGAGAACAATTAGTGCAAAATAACTAGTTCCTGTAATACAGTAAGAGTTCTATAGATGCACCCGATCTTTAATACAAAAACAAACCCAAGAAAAAGTATTAAGTTGTACATATCAAATACACACAGCTTTATATATGTCAATGATTCCTCAATTAAGCAGTAAAGGAAAATATAGAGACCCGAAAGACTGTTTTAAAAAGTTCTTTCAGGAAGTCTAATAATTTTAAATGTATTTTATATCAGTGTGCAGCCCAAGCCAAAGGTTTAATACATTCACCGTTAGATTTTAAAAAACTAAGTCATGGTATACTGAATATTTACTGAAGAGCAGTGTGGTGGTATGGTAGCTTTAACTCCTCCAAGTTCCTACATTTATCTGCTGTATATTCAGATGATGTTAGTTCAGATCTATTTCACATTTTAAAAATGTTATTGAAGACCATTATATTCATGATCCCTTTACTGTTAAAAAAAATCCACAAAATGATATGAGCCATTTTAAGTTACAAAGACCTTGTGAAATGCTTTTGGTTAAATTAAGAAAGTCAGACATCTCCTGCAAAAAGACCTACATTTAAAAACCACTCACTGAATACAATTCCACTGTCAGGTTCAAATTATTAACTTTATTTTATATGTAGTTTTCTCTTCGTGTTTCTTATAAGTTGTGAAACATAGTTTATGATGTATGTGTTGTGTAACTACATATGCACATACATATAGTAAAATTATGTGTTTAACAACGTGTCCGTGACATCAGATGTTGGGTGTGAGGTTTTATGGTTACCATCTCTTCAGCTGACTAATTTTGAAGAAAATTTCAGTATTGCAGATCCTCCCTCAAAAGGATATATATAAATGATAAAGCAGCCCATTCTTTAGTAAAGTGTACTTGTAACCAGTGACCTTGCTGATTTTGTTAAACACATAAAGGAGATTTTATGAATTTTATGAAATTCTCTTGAAAATATCTCAGGCATCATATATATTCTCAAAATAATTGGCTTCTTATTAAATAAGTCGTTTTTCCCCTTGCAGACAGAAATGAATGTCAGGGTGAGTAATTTGATTGCTCCTGAAAACCTGCCAGTTCCTCTCACCTCTCAAAAAGTAAGGCTTAGAAGACAATCACATCTGTCTTGTCCAAAGAAATACTGTTCAAAGGAAATATAAAAGCAGGTAAAAAAAATTATTAGGCATTTGCAAAATGTCCAGTTATTTATTGTTTTATTTGGAAAAGTGAACATCACCTTTAAAAACAACAGTAAAAATTATGAAAAACTGCAACTCTGCTTAGTAATTAAAACGATCTAAGCCTGGAGCAGGTATTAAGTTTCAGTTTGGAAAAACACCCCCAGAACTTAGTGGCTGATGATAATACTGATTTACTAATTCTTGAATGGTTAACTGGACCGCAAAAGCCAAGGTGGCCTCTCTTCCATGCTTGGGGCAGACAGAGGCCTTCAGTTCTCCTCCTCAGGGCAAAACTGCCTACCTTAAATGGAGGCTTCAATTTAGTGACCAAAGACGAGGCTATAACCTGCAAGGTCTCCTGAAGCCTAATCTCAAGAAGTCACTCTGTATATGTCACTTTCACCAGGTCAATGCAAATCTCAAGTCCCAGGGCTGATTTTAATGAGTGAAGAAAGAAACTCCACATCAGGGTCTCCCTGGTGGCACAGGAGTTAAAGTCTCAGCACTATCTCCAGCCACTGTGACCTGAGTTCGATCCCCAGCCAGGGAGCTAACCCACATGGCGCAGTAGACCTCTCCTGTCTCGCCCACTGCTCCCCTCAGCAGTGTATTTAATGGATTCACCTGTTCTAATCCCCACTCTGTCTCTGGTGAATCCTGTCATTCCGTGCACCTCTGGCCTATACCCCAGTTCATGTATGCATAAATAAATAAAAACTAAAGAAAAAAACCTCCACTTCAGCAATGGGAGGAGTGGCAATGTCACATTGCTAAGAGAGGGACACAGGGGTCAGGGGAAGTTTGTATCTATTAAATAACCTAATCATGCAGAGTCCTCTGTTTCCCTATCTTTGCGTAATTGTCACAAACCTGTGGGATAGCGTGATAAAGCACTGCTTGCATCATTGTTCTGACCATAACAATACAAACACAAAAGGGAAATTTTGCAAAAATATTTGAGGTCTTCATCAGTTTTCCAAGGGCCTTTTTGAATGTCTTAATACTCAAATCATTACCTTTTGAAATTTGAAATAAATTTGCATTGAATTTGCTGTGCACATACAGTTGACAACATCTTATTCTCAACAATAAACTCACTTCCAAACAATTTAACACAGATGAGTGGGGGAGTCGGGGGGGGGGTGTTCTACAACAGTGTAAGTAAAAATAATAGTTGGGAGGTACCTGATTTATAAATAATCAATGTATTAACAAATACTTTGCAATTAAGAGTCTCGTGTCCATACCAAGCCTTATATTTGCATATCTAAAAATCATATTTAGTTAGTAAGAACACTCTCTCATTCAACTATTTTTCTGTTCCTTATTTTATATTAAAAACATTGCACTAGTTCCAAATATAAATAAATAGAACTATTCCTACGAATTTCAAATGCGGGGAGTTTAATACAAAATATTCTTACATGGGTATTGAAAGATGTGTGGGAACAGAAGGAAAGGTTATCCAAAGATTAAAAGTATAGGCAACAACAAATGCTGGAAAGGATGTGGAGAAAAAGGAACTCTTCTACACTGCTGGTGGGAATGCAAACTGGTCCAACCACTATGGAAAGCTGTATGGCGATTCCTCAAACTGCTAAACATGGAGCTTCCATACGACCCAGCAATCCCACTTTTGGGAATCTACCCAAAGGACACAAAAACACTAATTCAAAAGGATACATCCACCCGTATGTTCATTGCGGCACTGTTCACAATAGCAAAGGTATGGAAGCAACCCAGATGTCCAAAAATAGATGATTGGATCAAGAAGATGTGGTACATATACACAATGGAATACTATTCAGCATGGAAAGAAGAGAAACACATGCAATTTGCAGCGACATGGATGGAATTAGAGGGGATCATACTCAGCGAAACAAGCCAGAAAGAAAGAGAAAAATATCGAATGG
>PVIJ01014065.1:0-42432 GCA_004024925.1 Scalopus aquaticus | reverse complement strand
ACATGCAAAAAAATGAAGCTAGACTACTACCTCACACCCTGCACAAAAGTCAACTCAAAATGGATAAAAGACCTGGATGTAAGACCTGAAACCATAAAATGTATAGAAGAAAATATAGGCAAAACTCTACATGACATACATCTCAGCAAAATCTTGAAAGACACATCCCTCAAAGCTAAGGAAGTGAAAGACAAGATAATCAGATGGGATTACATCAAAATAAAAAGCTTCTGTACAGCAAAAGAGACATTAAGCAAAACTAACAGACACCCTACCAACTGGGAAAAGATTTTTGCACACAATACATCTGATAAAGGACTGATAACAAAAATTTACAAGGAACTCACACAACTCAACAAAAACAAAGCCAATAACCCAGTCAAAAAATGGGCAGAAGAGCTCAAAAGGCACTTATCCAAAGAAGAAAAGCAAATGGCCAACAGATACATGAAAAAATGCTCAACATCACTGGTAATCAGGAAATGCAAATCAAAACCACTATGAGATACCACCTCACACCTGAGAGGATGGCACACATTAAAAATACAGGCAACAACAAATGCTGGAAAGGATGTGGAGAAAAAGGAACTCTTCTACACTGCTGGTGGGAATGTGAACTGGTCCAACCACTACGGAAAGCTGTATGGCGATTCCTTAAACTGCTAAACATGGAGCTCCCATATGACCCAGCAATCCCACTTTTGGGAATTTACCCAAAGAACACAAAAACACTAATCTGAAAAGATACATGCACCCGTACGTTCATTGTGTCACTTTTCACAACAGCAAAGGTATGGAAGCAACCCAGATGTCCAAAAATAGATGATTGGATCTAGAAGATGTGGTACATGTACACAATGGAATACTATTCAGCATTCAACGAAGATAAACACATGCAATTTGCAGTGACATGGATGGAATTAGAGGGTAATCATACTCAATGAAATAAGCCAGAAAGAAAAAGAAAAATATCGAATGATTTCACTTATAAAAGGACTATAGGGAAACCCAATAAGAGAGAGACAGTTAGCGGGAAGGGGGGAGGGTGGGAGGATAAGGGCCCCAAATTTAATAGAAAAGAACACAAGGGACCATGGAGATGGATCACGGGTGAATTGGTGGTGGGCTACCCAAGGGGAATACAAAATGTAAATGACATAAATAACAATAAAAATTAAAAAAATAAATAAAAAGATGATGAAACCACCCTGAAAGCACTTTTTGCAACATAAAAAGGGGAAGAGTGATTGATTGTTAGACTTGTAAAAGCACAAACCCCTGAAAAAAAAGACAAAACTTTTAGCCTCTAGGGCCTGCATTTTCTACAAAACATTCCCCCTGCATTTGGGATAACAACTGACTTTGCTGGTCTTATATTTATCTCATCCTTACCTCCTCATTTATCACTTACATTGCAGTTCATCATATTGGCCAATCTCAGTTCTTCCTCTGGAACTTCAATGTGCCATACACAAAACTTGAAATATTATTCCCATCCCAGATTTTTACATTTCTGGTTCTTTTTTTTTTTTTTTTTCAGATTTCAATTTGACTGTCACATTGTCAAAGATGACTTCCTCTGAGCAACCAATTGAAGCAATCCCTAGGATCTCTTTGTGTCTCCACCAATTGATTTTAATGTCCTTGTAACAAGTGTCCCTGTGAGAAAATATTAACCATTGGTGTTCCTGATTGATTCCATGGTCCAGGCTGCAGGGAAGCACTGACCAGCGTGCCTCATGAGTCCCCTTCTTTAGAACAGTGCCCAGTGCATAGTGGATGATCAGTAAATACTAATTGAATAATTAAGAGAGTTAGTCTGTGATAATTAATGACAGTATAAAATGAAACAATACGATGTCTGTTCTTTGTTTATTTTAGGCATGAGAGATGTAATATAATACTAGGGCTATTTCTGTAATAATGGCTCTTTAAAAATATGTTCATTTATTTTGAAGCCATCAAAGATGTACTTTCAGTGTTGTAATAAGGATTTATTTTTAGACAAATTCACCTTGCATACCTCTATAATTATAATCTTTTACCATGATTATCTAGATGGATATTCAGATTTGAAATTACTCTGGCAAAAACAAAAGGGCATAAGAACAAATTTTATTCTAAATCCTCCCCTTCATTCTCTTTGATCTACATTCTTTATGTCTTCATAATTTTTAATTCTGTAAAACGAACTGGTGTGTGATGATTTGTATCAATAAATGCAACTTACAGAAACTAATACAATGACTGTAGAAAATAAAAAAAAAGAATGAAGTAAAACAATCCGGCACATACTTATCAATTACAATCACAGAATACTATAGTTTACACTGATACTTCAAATTAATACAAATGTAAAATTTTTCATTGTAAAATCTTTATAACTACTTTTTAAATATATAAATACTCATATCATTGTAGTGTATTAATAATTCAAATAAGTTCAGTGTTTAATCAGTAATAATTGTACTATGCTGGCATTTTTGTAGAAATTGCTACCAAAATATATCTATCATGTTCTTAAAGATTGATGGATTGATTGATTTATGCTGGGGTGTAGGCCAGAGATGCAGGGGGCTGAGAGAATTCACCAGAGACAAAGTGGGGAGCTTATTGACTGAAATACACTGCTGAGGGGAGCAGAGGGCCAGAGAGGTCTGCTGCACCATGTGAGTCAGCTCCCTGGCCAGGGATGGAACTCTGCTGCAGTGGCTGCAATGGTGCTGAAACTTGACCCCTTGCACCACCAGGAAGGACCTGCATATCATTTTTTCTGCACCATCAACCCTTTTATCCCTTTTGACCACCTCCCTTCACTTGCAATCTTCATTCATTGATGACTACTAATTTTTATAACTATTTTACTTTATGCAATCTTCTACTATGTAATTGTTCAATATTTTTCTTTGTCATTCTGATTTGCTTTCTCACATGTGGTTCCCTCAAAGTACTTC
This sequence comes from Scalopus aquaticus, assembly GCA_004024925.1. Taxonomy (NCBI): domain Eukaryota; kingdom Metazoa; phylum Chordata; class Mammalia; order Eulipotyphla; family Talpidae; genus Scalopus; species Scalopus aquaticus. Next base: position 39,478 of record PVIJ01014065.1, on the reverse strand, counting down.
CATTTTGTTACAAATGGTAACATTTCCTCTCCCTTATGGCTAAATAATATTTTATAGTATGGATATACAACATCATGACCCAGTCACCTCCTGATAGGTATTTAAGTTTCAACCATATCTTAGTTATTATAAATGGTGCTGCAATAAACATTGTTGAGTTTTTGAGTTTCACATCCCATGGATAGATGCCCAGCAGTGGGCCTTGTTTGATCATGTAGTATTTGATTTTTATTTTTTTAGGGTAAATCCAGATCACTACCAAAACAGTTGCCTGAGTTTACATTCCCACCAACAATATAATAGGGTTCCTTTTTCTTTAGATCCCTCCAGTTCTTACTATACTGATTTTTAATATGTGTTGTTCTCATGGGTATGAGATTCTATCTCCTTGAGGTTTTTGACCCGTATCTGCCTGATTAAAAGCAATGAGGAATATATTGTTTATATAAGTATTGGCCTTGTGGATATGCTCTTTGATGAATTATCTATTGAAATCTATTGCCATTTATTGTTTTTTATTGTTGAGTTGTGTATTTAAACACACACATAAACATACATGACTCAACATGTGTGTGTGTGTGTGTGTGTGTGTATCTCCTTGATATTACCCCCCTGATAGTTGTGTATAACGTGTATATATTTTTGCCCATTCAGTAGGAAATCTTCAATCTACTCATATTTTATTTTGTTGTGTGAAAGTTTATTTTGAGGTAATCCCAATTGTCTATTTTTGCTTTGTTTTCCCTTGATCAAGTCTCCAAAAACACCTTCATCATTGATATCATAGAATACTTTGCCAATATTTTCTTCGATATATTTTATGGTTGCAGGTCTTATATCAAAAGTTTTAATCTCTCTGGTATTTCATTCTTTTACATTTGGCCTTCTAGTTTTCAGCACCATTAGCTAAAGAGATTCTCCTTTTCCCACTGTATGATTTTGACTACTTTAATACAAATTAAACACAAACACCTTTAGTCAAAATTCCAACTTTTATAACTGACTTTTTAAGGGGGAAGACACAATGAAAGAGAATTAGAAAATTGAAAATACAGAGGGAGAAACGTAGAATTATAATTCTCTGACATTTTGAGGGGACTGCATTACAGAAGAGGAAAAAAAAACTTCTCCACTTATGTAGATTCAATGGCAAGGACTGCTAATTAAACTGAAAAATTTACAAAAGGAGGTTAACGGAAGTAAAGGTTTATTTTGCATTCATATGGGAGAAGCTTCACAGTAAATGTGTGAAAACTTAAGGAATCCATTAAACCATTTTAGTGGCTTACAACTCATTTTAGCAAAGGACAATCAATGATAGAGAAGAGTAGACAAAGCAAGAGAGGTCTGGGCATATAGGGGTGGTAAATTATAAGAAGGTAAATATATGGGGAAAGCTAATGGAAAAAAGGGTTATTTATTAAAGTAAGGAGATTCAAGTCATTGAAGACTCCTGTGATAAAAGCTGTTTGTTTTGATTGAGAGTCGCTTTCTTTTTTCTAGTACTAAAGAACAAGACTCCTTTACAAATGTAAATTTATATCCTGCTTTTCGGCAGAAAAAGGGAAAGCAGTGAGTTCCTTCTCTGTCAACTGTTTCTCTACTGCCTTCAACTAAAACATAATTGTTAAGCCAAATTGTATTTTGGATCAACTTATTCAGATTCCCTTTACTAGCAAGAGTCAGTGTGAAATGATATATCCTTGTAAAATCTCAGAAAAAACATAGTCTAGCTGAGATCTAAATCTGTTATTAATGATCCAATGTTGATAAACCAGTAAAAGAAATGATGAAAGGGTGTTTTTTTTTTTTTTTTTTTGGTGCCTTAAAGTTACTTTTTTAACTTATTCCATCTGTAACAGGGTCGGAAAGGGGAGGTTCCAGGTTTCCTGCCCCACCTAAGGAAGGGTGGAGCTGAGCAGGGAGGAGAAGAATCTGGAGAGGGACTGAGAGAAAAAAGGAAGAAAGGTGGAGAGCCAAAAGAGACCTGAAGGAGGCACATGGAGCAGAGAGACATGTGAAGAAATTCTGGGTGCTTCTCAGCCTTGAACTTGTACCAGGGCCTTGGGTGGCATGGAAGGAGACGCTTGAAACAGACATGGGTGAGAGACCTGTGGGGAGATTAACAATGGCAGCTTTTATCTTGATTTTGATTTTGCTCTTTGCCTTCCAGATTTGTGTGGCTCCTCTGTCCCTTTCCTACGGGCCCCAACCATAAGGTAATTTAGAATTGTGACAAACTTTTGGCCTCAGTGGCCCTCATTTGGACCAATCCTGTTTGGCAGTGCATTTACCTACAGTAAGAAGATGGGTAACTTTGGGTGCTTTATTCTTTTTCTTGCCTTTGTTGCACACTAATTATATTAAAGTTCTTTTCCATTAAAGGTTGTATGCAGTAGAGTATGTTTTGTCTTGATGCGGTGGATGGCAGAACTTATTTAAGCAAGTAGGTTTGGGGTTTCTGGGATGCCCCTCTCCCTGTTCTCTAACACTTCTCTCTATTCTCTACTCTCTAATTTAAAAACTGTTATGCAAATTGAACATGATTCCTCATTTGTTTGACTTCCATTATAATTAAATGGTGATAATTGTAATGCATAGTGCTATATTTGATATATATGCTACACACAAACACATGCACTTATGCCAGGTAGGTGTTTGAAATGTTTGCATTTAAGGGGGTCTTATGAATAACGAGAATAAAATTCTGAATTATTGAATATAGAATTATAAGGAGGAAAATTCCCTCATTCCCTGACATCCTTAACTGAAATTGTCTCATTTAACACTAAGTCTGTATTCTTCTATCCCCCAAACTTCAGTAACTTGCCATTCTAATTTCTGTCTCTAGGAATTGGCTATTCCAGTGATCTCATCATATATATGCGCATACATATATATACACATATTTGTTAATAAATTATATAGATAACATATAGTTATTGATAAATTATATATAATATATATTTAGGAAAATGAATGTCACTATTCCAGTCACTTTGTCATATGCATATATGTATATATGCATGAACATATGTCTGTATGTATGCATGTGTGTATATTTATTTGTTAATAAATTATATATAATAAATTAGACATAGGTTACTATATGAATAGATGATAGATAGATATGAATTTCTCAGGGTAAAAGTGCTCATAGAAGTTATCAGAGTTTTCTACCGTATCTATGACCACTAGATAACCACTAAATACAATGAAATCTGTTATTCAGTTTGGGAGAAAAGCAAACCTGTGTTTATAGAGTGATCATGGAATATATCTACTAATTTTTTTTAGAATGTGAGAAGAAGTTGGGCCTCCCCGGTGGCGCAGCGGTTAAGCACTGCGATGTGGAGCTGTCGGCAGCAGCAACGCGAGTTCAATGCCCTGCTGGGGAGATTCCCACATGGCGCTGCAGACCTCTCCTGCCTCGCCCGCTGCGCCCCCTCTGCAGTGTATTTCCATCGATTTGCCTGTTCTGCTCCCCGCTCTGTCTCTGGTGAACCCTCTCGCCGCCCCACACCTCTGGCCTATACCCCAGCTTGTATGCATAAATAAATAAATCTTTAAAAATAAATAAATAAATAGAATATAGGAAGTAGGCAACTTTCCTAATTGTAATTAGATAAGAATATAATGTGAAGAATAAAATTATTTTGGGGGGGTCATTTTTATTTAGATCAATAAATTCTAGAGAAAAAAATGATTTCCACATCACTGAAGCAATTTTCTGAACAGCTTTTGAGTAATAAATTTGTGTTTTTATCATTGTTTCCATTGTCTATATACATGTCTTCATTAAGAAAGATATTTCTGGGTCTCCCTGGTGCTGCAGCGGTTAAGCACCGTGCTATGGAGCTGTGTCGACACTGGCGACGCAAGTTCCACACCTGGTCGGGGAGATTCCCACATGGCACGACAGACCTCTCCTGCCTCGCCCGCTGCTCCCCTCAGCAGTGTATTTCTGTTGATCTGCCTGTTCTGCCCCACACTCTGTCTCTGGTGAAGCCTCTCACTGCCCCACGCCTCTGACCTGCACCCCAGCAGTCTATGCAAGAATGAATAAATCTTTAAAAAAAAAAGAAAGCTATTTCTGAGCATAATGATAGAGGACTTAAAAAGCTGAACAGATTGATAGTGTCCTTTAAAAATGCTTATCATTGCTCAGGTAGCATGTTGTCACAGAATGTGGTGACACAGGAACAAATTGAAAATGGAAGTTCACAGGTCCTGGGACTTTGTGTGGAGCTGATAACCAGATGATACTCTGACACCACCTGTTAACCACAAAACTTGTTAGAGAATATAACATCATGGAGGAGAGTGGGGACACACACATACACACACAGACACAAAATCAGAGATTTAAGTATTCAAACTACTGCAGTATTTCTCAGATCATAAATGCATGCTATGTTTGTCTCTCTGCTACTTGCTGATATTAAACCTACTGTAGTATAAATTACTTAGGGAAAGAGAAACTACTTCATCTGCATGTAAATATTTAATTACCTTTTAAGCAGCATGTTTTTTGTAAAAAGTACAGTATATAGTGATTTAACTGAAATTTTTAATCAGGAAATTGAAAACATTTATTGCTTTTCATATGTGTTTATTTTCTTAGCATTATGCTTACTGCTGTCATTTGTTTGATATGCCAGAATTTATTTAGCTTAGGAAGAAACAATCATTTTATGGTATTTCAGAATCATTTGTACTAACATAGTTTACCAAGAAAGTCTAATTTGTGAAGGATAGGACTCCTCCAAGATGTTCAAAGCAGAAATTCCCAAGGTGTGTTACCATGCATGTGGATTATTTTGAGCTAAGTTCAACTGAAGTCCTGCAGTTTCAGGAGAAAATTTTAACACTCTCTTAACAACATAGATTAAAGAAAATTGGAATATTATCCAAAATTTGGATTTTTATCAAAAATAGAGATTCTTTTGAAGAAACCTATCTATTGGGGAAAACTATTGGTTTAATGTTAAACCAATTAAAACATGTAATTGCAGAACATCTTCTCTTCTCTTCTCTTCTCAAATAAGTCACTGTTTTGTTAACATGTGCCTCCTTCTTCACTCTTAGGAGCCCAGATCCTATTCTTCCCCTTACCTCTGGTTATATATCTGATTTTTTGGCTCCATTTACTTAAAATTTATATCTGTGTAGATTCTCAATATTTATGTGATTATTTTTTTTCTCCTGTACTCTGTCGGATGATAATTTAATGATTTGACCTATCTAATAAGATTGAAAAGGATTAGGGCACACTTCCTCTCTACCCCTACAACCCCTATAAATTTTCCAAATATACAATATTTCTACTTTCTTAGCTAGAAGAATGTCAATAATGCAATGATAATAATAATTGTAACATTAATAATAGCTAATTTCTGTTGGTATTTCTAAATTCCGGGCATTCTTCTAATTTCTGTTATCCTCTTGTTACTATTGCCAAAACTGAAGTAACGATCAAGTAACTTACCTAAAATCATACAACTAGCAAGTAAAGATAAATTACTAAAACCTGAGGACTCGAATTTCAGAGTTCAGGCTTTCAGCAGGGGAAAAAGTTACCAAAAAACTGTATTTTTTCTTAAAACTATCATCCTAATAGGTCTCCAGTGGAATAATATTTCCCAAGGGTTAATAATGGCAATATCAACAAACAGACTTTTACCTGGTCTACTTTTGTTTTGAAGTTTGCTAATGTATTATTTGATGAAGAGCTGGTGTACCACTCCGGAATTGAAATTCTATAATATAAATTCTATAATATATAAGTCAATCATAAATACAAACATTGGAAAACACTATTTTTTTCACAAGAAAATACACATGTAATGGCTACAGTTATCTGCATATAAATCTGCAAATAAACTAAATTTGGTATAAAGCATCTTACAAATTTCTGTGAAAAAAATAAAGAGAATGAGGTCACCTGGTGGCACAGGGATTAAAGTCTGGGCACTATGAAGCTATTGGCAGCCACTGTGGCATGAGTTCGATCCCAATCAGGGAGTTAACCCACAGCAGACCTCTCCTGTCTCATCTGCTGCTCCCCTTAGCAGTGGATTTCAGTATATCTGCCTGTTCTGTTCCCCACTCTGTCTCTGTGAATCCTCACATCCCCCACACCTCTGGCTTATACCCCAGTTATTTTATGCATAAATATTTTTTTAAAAAAATTAAAAAATAAAAAGAATGAAAATTCTTTTCTTCCAGTAATTTCCAGTGTGTTGAAAAAAAGCATATGCACAAAGATAAAAAAATAATCATATTAATATTAATAATTATTTATTGATATGTATAGTGCTCTTAGAGAATGCCAAGTACTTGCAGAATCTGCTCTGAACTAAACTAACAGTCATTTGCAGATTTCTGGGTGAATTTTCTGGGTCAACAATTGGTGACTAGGAAGGAACAGGAGACCATCTGCTGGTTGTCACAATATATACTACACTACAGCTTAATGTCTGCAGACTTTTGTCAGCCAATTTAAAAGTCTCAAAACTACTTACTTAAGATCAGATCACTTCCTTGTTTAGCCCTTTAAAATTTCCCTATGTTGTGATCTTGGTGGCAAACACCTTGAACTGACCCTTAGTTGTGGGTACTATTCCTACCCTTGAATAAACATCTCCTTTACTATATTACAGTCTGGCTATTTTTTTTTAGGACATTCTGTACTTCACATTGTAAACAGAGAGAGAAATAAGATACAGTTTTTGCCCTCAAGGGGTTTGCAGTTAGTATTAGAGACAAATACGTGAATAGGGACTTATAATACAAACTATAAAGTCTAGTACATTAACGAATAAGATACTATGGAAGCAGGGAAGAAATACATGTATCTTAGGCTATGTGATGTCAAGGAAGGGATTCAGAGGAAAGGGTACTGAAGGGCAAATAGAAATTAACCTATCTGGGAAGAGGAAATAGAAGACAATTCCAAAAATGATAGAGAAAAGAGGTAAGAAATTATTACTTATCCCCACACCCAGCAAAGAAGCACACAAAAAATATGATACTAAACAAAATTGCCAAAATCTCCTTTACATTTTCAGGGTTCCAGAAATTATAAAACAAATAAGCAATTTATAGAAAAATGCTTATTCATGAGAAAAGGCTGAAGTTTGGGTGATAACAGCATAAGTTTGTTGTGTTTTTGTCTGGGACTTCTCCACACCTCATTTCCAGCTTAGTTCATGCAGATATATTACAGGAGACACTGACCATAAAATGTAGTGACTTTGATATCAGAGGGTCTATGTAATTTTATTTTGAGCAGAGAGTTGATAACTCCTGCCTATTGGTATTGTCATTAATAATAGAAATCCTGACAGGAAATATTTGAGAGAGCCTACCCCTGTAGAAGTAATACAAAAAATCATGTTCTTATATTCCTAAATAATTGGAAGGTCATATAGTCAGAATGAGAGATCTAGGTGGGGAGTGGAAATACTCAATACATCGCAGTTATCTGGGAGATTGTAATCAATTCAAGGAAATTCTGGAAGGGTATGGTGGAAAACAATGCTGGAGCAGACTTGAAGCCCTCCAGGACACTGAATGCAATTCTGAACCCACACATATGTCTATCAAATCAAAGTGGAAAAATCACTGGTTCAAACTGTTTGATCATAACTATTGACTAATCATTGACTGAGCACTAAACCAAACAGAAATGGGTTGAGTTTTAAGAAACCAGGAAAAAGATAAATTAATAAAAAGAAATATCAGGGAATGCATACTACTGGAGATAGAGAATTCTGATTAAGTCCAAAAAAGTTACTAAAAGCAAATAATAGAATGTTTCTCCTAAACAAACAAACAAAGAAAAAACTCACAGAAAGTAGACAATGATACAATAGCAGCAAAATTGAAAACATAAAATCTCTGAAATATCAATAACACTCAAGACTAAAAACTGAAATCAAGAATTACTACAATAAGAGTCCAATAAGATGGTGGCAGAATAAAAACAATGGGTTCATCTCCTCCATATAATCACAATTAAATTACATCAGAGCAAAGTCAATATCCCCTCAAAGATAAAGTAATAATTAGAGTACAAAACAGGAGCAATGTGTGGTAGAAAAAGGTAGGAAAAACTTTAGTTGAACTGTGTTTACAGTGATACCAGCGAGTACAAGCTACAAAAGTGAAGACAGGTGCTGTCCAGAAGACGCAAATACTTATTGAGTAAGGGGCATTTACATACAATGGGATGTTTGAAGACCAAACAATATGTTGGATAAGGTGATGCACAGAGTTGGCATCCAAGAAAAAGTCTGTACTATAGGGGACCTATAAGAAGATGGTTGCAAATTGATGATTACTGTCTTGAGCCTGAATATCCCAATATAGAACAGGTGATACACAAACCAGCAGAGGGAGTCTGGTCTGATCACCTGTCTTCCTATAAGAAAGTCTATTATTTACAGCCATAATCTGGAATGTTTAAATCACTACCAAAAGCTAAACCCAACACAATTAAGCACATTCATTAAGCAGAGTTTAACCACCCATTAACAATAAGAGCAGACATCCAAAGATGAGAGTCAAGTACTAGAAAAAGAAAGAGAAAAATTTTCATCTTCAGACCATGTCTCAACTACAATCCATACCCAGTGCCACATCAAGTTCTCAAAAATAGCCTAGAGGTAGAAATTGGCCTAAAACTATACAAAATATTTAGACAGAGGAGGTGGCTTAGAGGATGAGATCTTCCCCACACAGTACTGGTACCACAGCACAGAAGGAAGCTTAAATCACTGAAGCTCACTGGAGGCAGTATTTCCTTTCTATCTTTCTATCTATTACCCCTTACCTATTATGGTTCCTTTCTACCTATTACTCCTTAACAAGTACCAGTTCCCAAATGAGCCAGCCCTGGACACCAAACTCATTCATCCTAACCCCTTGAGGAAATGAAACCTAACCAATGCATACAAGGAAGACCTTAAAAAACAAAAATTTGACAAAGATAACCTAGAGAAAAAAAAATGCCAGTGACCACTAATGTGTCAAAATCCTCCTAAAATATAAATGGCCTGAATTTATCAGTGAAAGTGTAGAGTGGTTAAAAGGATTTCAAAACTAATTGCAACCTAATGCTGTTCTTATACCCAAAAAAAAAAAAAAAAATCACAAATTTATAGTTAAAATAATCCTACAAGCAAATGGCAATGAAAAAATTAAGTCAGGAATAGCTATACTTATTTCAGATAAAATAGACTTCCAGGTAACAAAGGTAATGAGAGATAGACATGGATATTGATTAAAGACCTAAAAAGGTAATAAGAGATAGACATGGATATTAAGGATCTAATAAAACAAGAAGAAATAATATTCATCAAATATATATGAACCAAATTCAGTACAAAATACATACAACAATTGCTAACAGATCTAAAGATTATTTATGTCATATATATAATATATACAAAATTAAAATAATAGTTAAGAATTTTAATATTCCACATAAATCTATGCACAAAGCTAGAGGGGCTAAATAAGGAAATAATCTTAAATTAGAAGCTAGTACTTTTAAGTTTAACAGGTATTTATATAATTTTCACCCCCCAAATTTCTGAATAAACATATTTCTCAAGTGTACATATATTATTTTCAAGAATAGAATGTCAATTGGGACACAAGTCCATTATCAATAAAACTGCAAGGGTAAAATTATACCAAGTACTTTCTCTGACTCCAATGACACAATACTAGAAATCAATGTTTGAAAAAAAAAAACAGAAAATGTACAAATGTATGAAGATCAAATAGAATGATCTTAATCCAAAGCTACTTTGGATTAAAGAGGAAATTAAGGTGAAATAAAAACAATAACTCTAGACATGTAAAAATGAGGTTATGAGCTACCAAAATCCTGCCTTAAGAGGGAAGATAATTGCAATACAGGTTAACACAAAAAAGCAAGAAAAATTCCAATAAACAACATAATTCTCCACCTGAAGAAACTTGAAAAAGAGGCATACAAATAATAAAGTTTAGTAGAAATAAGAAAATAATAAAAGAAGAGCAAAAGTAAACTGAAAGAAAATCAAATACTATGCAAAATAAAATTGAAACTAAGAATTGGTTCTTTGAGAATAATAAACAAAATATTAAAAAATAAAATATTAAAATCTCTAAATAGACTAATAAAGAATAGAACAAAAATGTTAATAAACAGAATATTTTTAAACAGAAAAATTACCACAGATGACACATAAATGATCATAAAAGACATTACGCAGCTGTATGCCAATAAATTTGATGATAGACAAATTTCTAGATTAATGTAATTTAGCAAGTTTAAACAAGGAATAAAAACCAAGAATAGAACAAATCGATCACAATCATGAAGACTGAAAAAGTAATACAAATTTTCTCCAAAATAAAATCCTAAGATTAGGGCCTCCCTGGTGGCTCAATGGCAAAGTTTCAGCCTATGAAGCTATCCATAGCCAATACAGCATAAATTCAATCCCAGACCAGGGAGATTCCCACATGGCTCAGCAGACCTCTCCTACTTCACCCACTGGTCCCCTTAGCGGTGTACTTCTGCTCCCCACTCTGTCTCTGGTGAATCCTCTCACCCCCACACCTCTGGCCTACACCGCAGTTCTTGTATACATAAATAAATAAACCTTTAAAAAACAGCCTAGGACTAGATGGCTTTACAAATGCATTTTATCAAAATGTCAAACAAGAATTAATGCCCATCTTGCACAAATTGTTTATGAAAATACAAGAAAAGGCAGAATTCCCTAATACATTTTTAATATGCCAAAATTACCCTAATAGTAAAACCAGATAAAGACAGCACAAGAAAACAAAATTGCACACCAATATCTCTGATGAGCATTGATGCAAATATCTTCAATAAAATACTAGCAAATCAAATTCAACTGTAAATAGTTATCTGCCTCAGGGAACAAAGGAAGATGGTGTCAGATGCGGTCCACCTTTATAAGGATATTAAACAAAAATATTGAAAATTATATGGGACCACAGAACTCTTCAAATAACTAAGCAATCTTAAAGGAAAAGGGATTAAAATGTAGATATCACATTTTTTTAAGATTTATTTATTTATACATACAAGCTGGGGTACAGGCCAGAGGCTTGGGGGCAGTGAGAGGGTTCACCAGAGACAGAGTGGGGAGCAAAACAGGCAGATCAGAAATACACTGCTGAGGGGAGCAGCGGGTGAGGCAGGAGAGGTCTGCTGCACCATGTGGGATTCTCCCTGGCTGGGCGTCGAACTCGCATTGTGCGCGCTGCCAACAGTTCCACAGCGCAGCACTCAACCGCTGCACCACCAGGGAGGCCCAAATGTAGATATCACATTATGTTACTGTAAAGTAACATAATTAAAAACAATATGATATTGGCACAGAAATATGTGTATAGATCAATAGAATAGCATCTAAAGTTCAGAAATAATTTCACACACACATCAATACCTAATCTATGATACAGCAGCCATGACCATATGATGGAGAATGAAGATTCTCGTTAATAAATGGTGGACAATTTGGAAGGGTACGCATAAAATAATGAAGTTACGTCACTTTCCAACTACATACACAAACATAAATTCCAAGAGAATATAATATTTAAATATAAGATCTGTGACAAATAAAATATATGAAAGAAAACCTTGGTGATGTTTCGTGACATCAATGATAAAGATGATTTTGGAAATTCATCTCCTCTAGCAAAGGAAATAAAACCAAAATTAAAAATTGGCATTAATTCAAGTTAATAAGTTTTTACATAGTGAAAGAAAATATGGTATGATTAATAAGAGAGATGAAGATTAAAGCCACAAAGATATCATCTCACACCCATGAGAATGGCACATACTCAGAAGACCCCCCACCGGAAAAAAAAAAAAAAGATGGAACATCTGGAGAAAGAAGAACCATAATACACCTTTGGTAAGAATAAAAATTGTTCAGCCATTAAGTTAACCCAGCAAGATGGTTCCTGGGCATCTATCTAAAGAACATGAAACAATCAACTCAAAAAACATATGCTTTACAATGTTTATTGCAGCCCTAATTACAACAGCTATTACATGGAAGTGGTCTAAATTTTCTTTTCTTTTTTTTTAAGATTTATTTATGCATACAAGTTGGGGTACAGACCAGAGGTGTGTTGGGGGGGCGGCGAAAGGTTTCACCAGATACAAAGTGGGGAGAAGAACAGGCAGATCCACTGAAATACACTGCTGGAGGGAGCAGTGGGTGAGGCAGGAGAGGTATGCAGTGCCTAGTGGGAATCTCCCCAGCGGGGGCTGGGCATTAAACTTGTGATCCTGCTGACAAAAGCTCCACAACACAGCACCTAACCACTGTACCACCTGAAAGCCCCGCATTCTAAATTTTCATCAATAGATATCCAGATCAAGAAGATGTGTTATATCTACACTATGGGATACTATAAGCATTTGCTATTTATAGCAAAATGGAGGGTTTGGTAAAATGGTGTAGTAAAGCAAGTCAGGGTGACAAAAATACATACTAGACACTTAAATAAGAGACATTTGACAAAGTAAAATACTTACAAAAACTGGGGACTATTAATAAACATAATAGCATATTGAGGGCTTTAAAGTTGAAAAGGAGAGGAAGGGAAGTCCTAGAGATTGTATTCACCAAAAGAGCATGACTAATAAACCTCTGTAATAAATTTCCTCCAAGAAATTTCAAGCATAATTATTTAAAATAGGAGTAGAAATATAACAAAAAAAGGAAGAAAAGGACCTTCTAACAACTTCTATTCCATAAAAATATTGGTAAACTGTCAGTTTTAAAAATAAACATGTTTAGAAATCTGGACATGAACCAAATGTTTGCAAATCACAAGAAAATACATTATTTTATTTTTAAAGTATTGAATGTCAATAGAACAGCAAACTGCATTAAAAAAAAAGATTTATTTATGTATGCATACAAGATCTAGGGTGTAGACCAGAGGTATGGGGTGGTGAGAGGATTCACCAGAGACAGAATGGAAAGCAGAACAGGAGGATTGGCTGAAGTACACTGCTGAGGAGAGCAGCAGGTGAGGGAGGAGAGGTCTGCTGCACCATGTGGGTTAGGTCCTTGGCTGGGGATCGAACTCATGCGGCAATGGCTGCCCATAGCTTCATAGTGCTGAGATTTAACCCCTTACACGAGGGAGGACAAAATTGTACAGTTTAAGACTTAGTTTACTTGTTCTCCACACTCCACACTCCAGCTCCAGAGCAGCCTTGAAAATGGTTGAAAATGGCTGGACATTACATTAACCAAGCGCAGACTTAATGGTCACACTCAACAAAGGCTAATGGTTTTACACAATTATTTTAAAAATGCAATTAAACAAGTACATGGCTACTAAATAAAAATAAAATGACAAATATTCTGAAGAGAATAAGTGCTATGTGATTTCTGATTTCCAGAATGTATTCTGATATAAATTTTCTGGAACTAATTGTGTGTCCTATAGTTCAATTCAATCCTGAAACAACCTACCCAGAATTATGGAAGACATTACAAGGTATGAATAAAATCCTTTCCAAGACTGTGATCAGTTGAGATGTTAGTCACAGGTTCCAGGAAATGCCTATACTTTTGACCAAACTACTATCAGTTCAGAGATTCCATATTCTCAGGTTTGTTATTTTGGTAGAATGATTCCCAGACTAAAAGAGAGAAAGAGATGTGGGATGAAATTGTATTTAAAAGATATCAGAAATATACATCCAACACTTTGATTAGCAAAAATTACACACCCAAGGTATTCAACCAAATTTCATAAATAAAATGCAAAGACATTACCGTAAGCACATCATACTAGAGTTGAAATTCAAAGACAAAGATATAACTTTGAAAGCTGTTAAGACAAAGTCAACACATCATGTCCAAGAATTCCTAGTAATATCAACAGATGATTTCTGGCCAGAAATAATAAAATTTAGAAAGCAATGGGATAATATATTTAAAATTTTGAGAGAAAAAAATGTCAACTCAATTGTACATTCAGCAAAATTATCCTTCAATAATGAAGAATATATTTGGCCATTCCTACACAAATAAAAACATCAAAATTTTCAGTAAAATATGTTCCTATAACAAATACAAAATGGATAAATGGATTTTCAGTATGAAATTCAGTTCTTCAGGACAATAGACTATAATAAATCTAAACAAAGAAATAAACAATTCTAGTAAAATAATTACACAGCTAAATAGAAAAGATCAGATACATGTATTTCTTGCTTTTAACGACCTTAGCTTAAAGCTAAGACAGTAATTATAAGTTAATTTTCATTAACTACAGACAGTAGTTATAAGACAGTAATTATAAGTTAATTTTCATGGACATATATGTATAAAGATTCAGTTCATATTAAAATAGCACACAGGAGAGGGAAAGGAAAGAGTAATAAAATACAAAGTTTTTTTATACACTGAAATTAAGTTTGTAATAATATGAAATAGTTTACAACATAAAATATTAATTATAATCCTCAGGGAAAACAGCCCCAAATTACATATTAAAAAATGCATCGAAAAATCTCAATTTATTCATTTTGTTTTACTCTTTAGTTTCCTTCGAACTTCTTCCAAATTGAGATACAATTTACATTCCACAATATTTCCCATTTTAAAGTGTACAATTCAGTGTATCTTAGAACTTCACATGGATGTGTAACAGTAACACTGTATAATTGAAGCCCAATTTTATCACCCCCCCAAAGAAACCCCATACAATTAGCAGTCATATTCTATTTCTTCCCTCACACCAGTACAAATCACCCACTAATTTATCTATATCTCTTTGGATTTGCCAATTCTAGATACTTCATATAAATAGAATAATACATTATATCACATTTTGTGATTTTTTTTCCTGTAGCATATACTTGGAAGTTCTTCCTATTATATAATTATTAATTTTTAGGTATGAATATGATTCTATTTTATGTATGTAAAACTATTTATGTATTCATCAATCTGTTGATGGGCATTTGAGTTGCTATCACCTTGGGACCATTGAATAATGCTACTGTGAACATTTCTGTGCCAATTGTGTCCTGATATTTTCATCATTCTCAGTCACTCTCTCCACTCCTCATCCAATTTTATTCTTTTTACATGAAGCAGAATACTATTTTAAAATTATAAATCAGATGATAATATTTCCTTGCTTAAAACTCTCATTGCTGTCCATTGCATTTACAATAAAATAATAACTGTGTAACTTGACAGTAAGATTCTTCAAGATCACATCCTTAGATCAGTCTCCAACTTTGTCTCCTACTACTGTATCCACAATTACCACCTTCCATTCTCATTATTCTTACTGACTCTTGAATACATCAAGGTAGTCTCAATAATTGCCATCACTTACTTTTCATTGTTATTTTCTGTTCACCATTGTAGTAAAATATATGCAAAACATAATTTGACATTTTAATAAATTTAAGTGTCTAATCTTCTCTCAGTAACTACAATCATAATATTATACAACCACCAGCACAATCAAGTTCCAAAACTTTTAATTATCCCAAACAAAAACTCTGTACTCATTAATCTCTAATTCCTCACCTCTCCTCTCTATTCCCCCGCATAACTCTAATCTACCTTCCGCCCATGTAAATTTGTCTATTGCAAATAATGCATATACATGAAATTATACAATGCCATCTTTTGTGTTTGAATAATTTTACATAACATTTTAAGATTTGCTTATGCATAATATGTTTTAGAAATTAATTTTTTATTGTATTACATTTTTATTGAAGTAACACTGTTTTACAACACAGTACATGATTCAGAATTATAGTTTCATACTGGTTCAGAGGAATATCACAGCACCATTCCCACCTCAAAGCACCCATAATCCTTCACTATAACCCTTGTGCCCCTTACCTGTTAGATCTCACTCCCACTCTTCCATTCTGGGAACCTCAATTTTCAATATGATTTCTAGGGTTTGTGTGGTTTAGTTTTGTCTGTTCCTTTGTGTCACTTCTTTTTTTTGCACATCTGAGCAAAACCATCTGGTATTCTGGCTTATTTTTCTTAGCATAATCTCCTTTAGTACCATCCATGATGCTTCAAATAGCAAAATTTTGTTTTTAATAGGTAAGTGTTCTATTTCTTTGAAGAATGCAATTGAGACTTTCAGAGAAAATGCAATGAATCTTTATGTTGCTTTGGGTAAGATGGCCATTTTAACAATGTTAATTCATCCTATCCAGTAGCAAGGAATTTTTTCGCATTTTTTCATGTCTTCTATTTCTTTCACAATATCTTGTAGTTTTGGTGAGGCAGGTATTTATTACATCACTATTTTTCTCTAGATATTTCACTCTTTCTGAGACAATTAGAAATGGAATTATTATCTTGATTTCTTCTTATACTAGTTCATTGTTTACATATAGGTATATTGGTTTTGTAGCCTGTTACTTCACTTTACTAATATGTTTTTGATAAAGTGTTTTTAGTGGAATCTTTAGACATTTCTATGTATATTATCATGTTATCTGCAAATACTGATGCTTTCAGTTCTTACCCAATATCTGTTCCTTTTAAATCTTTCTCTTGTCGTGTTACTCTAGTAAGTCTTGCAATACCACATTGCATAGTAGTGAAGAAAATGGATGTCCTTGTTTTATACCTGAGTTTAGAAGAAAAACCTAGTTTTTCACCACTAATGAAAGTCTGATGTTAGCTGTGATTTTGTCATATAGGACCTTTAATATAGTGAGGTATGATTCATCAATCCCCAGTTGAATTTGTCAAATACTTTATATCTATTAATATAATAACATGATTTTTATCTTCCTTTTGTTGATGTAATAAATGACATTGATTGATTTGTGGGTGTTCATTCTTTTCATGATTAAATCTTATTCTATTGTATGTATATACTCAATTTAATTTTAGTTTTCCCATTCTTTTCTTGATGGGCATTTGTATTGCTTCCACCTTTTGGATTTTGTGATTAATTTTGCAGTTAATACAGGTGCATGATTTTCTATTTAAGTTTTTGTTTTAAATTTATTGTATACATATCTAGGAGTATAATTGCTGGGTCAGATGGGAGGTTTATGCTTAACATTTTCAGGATCCATTAAACTTCTTTCTGTATTGGCTTGCACCAGTTTATATTTCCTGCAATATCCAACAATTCTAAGTTTTCCACATTATCACCAGCATTTGGTATTTCCTACTTTTTAATATCCATATTTATATGTATAAAAATGGTTATCTCACCGTAGTTTTAACTTTCATTTCCCTAATAACTAAAGACGTTAGATTTCTAACACCATTTCATGTGCTTTGATCATCTCTATATCTTGTTTAGAGAAATGTCTATTTAAGTTCTTTCACTTTTTTTTAATTGAATTACTTAGCTGTTGTTGAATCATGGGAATTCTTTATGTACAATGAATATATATCTTATCAGAGGTGTAATTTGCAAATGCATTCTCCCATTTCATAGGTTATCTTTTCACACCCTTGATAATGCCCTTACATTCATGAAAGTTTTAATTTTGATATCCAATCTCTCTACTTTTCCTTTTGATGTTTGTACTTTTGGTATCATATATAAAATTTCTTGAAAAGTCCAAGACCATGAAGATATTTTCTCTCATTTTTTCTTTTGTTTTAGCTTTCATGGTATATATTCACATTATAGATTCAATATGAGTTATTTTTGAAAAGATTTATTTTATTTATTTATGCATATAAGAACTGGGGTCTAGGCCAGAGGTGTGGGGTGAAAGAATTCACCAGAGACAGAGTCAGGAGCAGAACAGGCAGATCTACTGAAATATACTGCTGAGGGGAGCAGCAGGCGAGAAAGGAGAGGTCTGTTGAGCCATGTGTGTAGCTCCCTGGCTGGATAGAACTCTTGCTGAAGAGGCTGGTGATAGCTTGATAGTGCTAAGACTTTAATCCATGCACCACCAGGGAGGCCCCCAATATGAGTTAATTTTTGTATATGATTTGAGGTATGGATCCACCCTCATTCATTGTATGTGAAAATACAGTTGTCTTCACACAATTTATTGAAAAGACATATTCTTTCCTATTTTAATACTTTTTCAAATATCAACTGACCATAAATATGTGAGTTTATTTTTGGACTCTTAGCTTTATTTCATTGATCTACTAGCTTATTATCAGTACCACTCTTCTCATTAGTATAGTTTTATATTAAATTTTGAAATTGGAAAATGTGAATCCTCCCACTTTGTTCTTCTTTTTCAAGATTGTTTTGGATATTCAGAATCCCTTGACTGTATATAGGATTTTGTGGATAAACTTTCATTTGTGAAAAAAAATTAGATGGAATTTTGACAGTGATTCCATCAAACGTCTAGATTGTATTGGTAGTTTTAATATCTTACTATTCAATCGTCTTCTATATGAACACAGATTTAGATTTTTGTCATGTTTTTGTTTTCTGTTACAAAGTTCTAGATTTTGTCTTATATTATACATTTGTTTATATTTCTTATCTATTCATGCATGTTATCAAGTTGTATTCCTTTCATTAGGGACATAAATATATTAAAGATAGAGTCTTCAAAGTCCCAATTTGGTAACTCCAACATCTATGTCATATCTAAATCTGATGCTTTCTCCATCTCATCAAACTGTTTTTCATTGTTTTTGCTATTACTGCCTTTTGTTATGATCTTAAAAAAAAACAACACAAAAAGTACTAAGTGAAAGGAAGAACTGAGATAAGTAGTTTCATAATGTGAGGTTTTGTTATTTACTGTTTGATATAGTTGTATTATCACAAAATAAAATTACTCTTGCTTACTGTATTGGTATCCTTTATTTTTCTCTCCCATGTTGTTTTCAGGGTTTTTTAGATACTTCTTCAAAAAGATCTGAGATGTGAATGTCTTTTGGCTCTAATTTCCTGTTACTACATAGGGCCTCTACTGCTCTATCAGTAAAATGTGGAGGTAGGGGAAACATTATGTACTCATATAACTAACACTTAGTCTTTTAAGGGGTCTGCATTAGCCCCTTCATTTTGACCAGGTGTTTAAACTCGCTCTGATTATCTGTATGTCTAACTGTATATCTAATTTTTAGGAATATCACTTTGCTCCAAGACCTAAATTATGTTAGATCTGTTCTAAGAAAAGTTTACTTCAGTTTATCCAATATTTATAATTTTTAAAATTGAGGTAGCATTGGTTTACAATTTGGTTGTGATATAAAATTAGAAGATCTCCCCCTTTAGGTGTTATTACCACCCTATACCCATAACCTAACCATCCATATTTCATTGTACTACCCACCACACACTGTGTTCTCTTTGTGCCCTATCCTGCTCTGGTAGCCTCATTTCTACAGTGATATTTCTGGGACTTGTTATTGGTTGAACTTTTCTTTCTTGACTGTTTATCAACAGGGTCTCTATATTCCATATATTGTATTTATCTATATTCCATATATAAGTGACACTATCTGGTGCCTGCTTTTCCTCTTGTGACTTATTTCACTTAACATGATCCCTTCCAGTATATCCGTGTTGTCACACATGGCAAGAATTTATCTGTTCTTTATAACTAATTCCTTTGTGCATATATATCAAATTGTCCCGATTCACTCATCTGCTTTTTGCCACTTAATATGCTTCCATAACTTGACAATTCTAAGTAGTATTGCAATAAACATAGCAATGGGTATATCCATTTGAATTAGTATATTTGCATTCTTCTGGTAGATGCTTAGGAGTGAAATTCTGGGTAGTATAGTAAAACCATTTTTAATATGTAGAGAAATACTGTTTCCCATAGGAGGAGGAAAAGGCTACAATCCCACTAAACTACAGCAGGGTTAGCTTTCTCCACATCCTCACAATATCTGGTATTTCTGTTTTTTTT
Organism: Scalopus aquaticus; assembly: GCA_004024925.1. Taxonomy (NCBI): domain Eukaryota; kingdom Metazoa; phylum Chordata; class Mammalia; order Eulipotyphla; family Talpidae; genus Scalopus; species Scalopus aquaticus. The sequence continues at coordinate 19,545 of PVIJ01014065.1, read as the reverse complement.
GTTTTTGTTTTTGTTTTATTGATATGCCATTCTTGCAGGTGTGAAGTGGTTCTCAATGTGGTTTTGAGTTATATTTCCCTGGTTATAAATGATGGTGAGTAGTTTTTCATGTAACTTTTGGCCATCTGTTTGTCATCTTTGGGGTAGTGGCTATTACACTGGTCAACAGTGAGATCATAACTAACTTAAAAAGGCCCTAATCTGTAATATCTTGATGTACTGAAGGTGAATATAACCCTGAAAATTTTTTATTAGTTTTCTTTTTGAAGATATTTCATATAAACATTTTATAAGTTTCACCATGTAAATTTATCCAGTAGGACTGCAACAACATCCTACATTAGCCTAGAATGATGTAATATTGCATTATTGCATAATATCATCATGCACACATCAGGCAGAGTTGATTGCATCATTTTCTGATGCAATGCAATGCTACTGCCAGGTGGCTGCTGAAGGAAGCTGATGTCAGCATTGCACTATATAAAGCCCTGTCAGAAAGGTTGAACATTGAAAATATTTCAGACTTTGTGTGAGACAGTTGAAGCTACTGTTCCATAGAACTGTTATTATTTTATCCATTTAGGCACAATACAGAACAGTTATGCCTTGAAAGGGTGTTAACAGTGTGGACAATTTCTGCTCCATTTGTGGGAAGTGACATTTGCCAACCAGAAGAAAAGTATCACTTCTCAAGTGAAGGCTTATCATGGTTTCATATGCAAGGTGGTGACCAAAGCAAGCCTTGGGCCCTGCATAAATGCTGTGCTCCATCTTCAACACAGCTTTCACAGTGGTGAAATGGCAAAAGACCATCAATGCCTTTTGCAGTCCCCATGGTGTGGAGAGAGCCAAGCAACCACATAAAAGACTGTTCCTTCTGCTTTGTTCCTCTTCTTTCCATCAGAATAATGAAACTAAAGAAGTCAAGAATAGTCAACCCAAACATTCCGTCTGCATTGAGACCAGTTCCCAATGGTGAGGCACTTCCTATTCCAGAACCTCCAGCAGAATATTCTCTTAATCGAGCTGATGAGGACAAGGGTGAGCCGACCTGTTCTCCTGTTGCATCAGCAGGCAGTGATCCAGCTTTTCACTGTGGTGCATCATCAACCCCACACAGACTAACACAGGAAGAACTAAATGACCTGGTTTGTGATTAGGACTTATCCAAGAACAAGGCAGAATTGCAAGGATCAAGATTCCAACAATGGAATCTTCTAGAAGAAGATGTCACAATTACTTTATATCAAAAATGACACCAGCAGTTGGAGCCTTTCTTCAGAAAGGAAAGTACTCGGTATTCTGTTCCGATCTTGAAGGCCTCATAAATGCCTTAGAAATGACTCACACAATAATGTGTGACTCTACAAGAATGGAGACTATTTCTAGATTCTTCGAAACTGAGTCTTAAGGTTGTGCTTTTGCACAATGGAAACCGTCTTCCATCTATTCCAGTAGCGCATGCTGTCCACATGAAAGAGACATATGATCACTTAAAGCAGCTACTGAATTCCATTGAGTATAACAAGTACAGCTGGCACATCTGTGGTGATTTGAAGCTAGTTGCCCTTTTAATGGGACTGCAGCAGGGATATAAAAATTACATGAGTTTCTTATGTGAGTGGGATAGCTGAACAAGTGAATTGCACTACTTGTGAAAGGAATGGACTCGCAGACAAAATGTAGCAGCTTGAGAGAAGAATATCCAGCACCCAGCTCTGGTCAAGGCTCACAAAATCCTGCTACCACCTCTTCACATCAAACTAGGTTTGATGAAGAATTTCCTGAAAGCCATGGACCTCACCTCACCAGCTTTCCGATACCTGCATGAAAAATTTCCTCAACTCAGCGAAGCAAAGATTAAAGAGGTAGCTTTTGTGGGTCCTCAGATTTGAGAGCTCTTCAAAGATGACTGGTTCAACCACTTGCTGCAGGGTGATTCAAAACAAGCTTGGAGTGCTTTTCACCTAGTGTCTACAAACTTTCTTGGGAATGTTAGGGCAGAAAACTACAAGGAACTAGTAGAAGACATGCTGATGCAGTATCAGAAACGTGGCTGCAATATGTGTCTAAAGATCCACTTCCTTCATTCCCATCTGGATTTCTTCCCTGAAAACTGTGGTATGGTTAGTGATAAACATGGAGAACTTTTTCATCAAGATATCGCATGAATAGAACAAAGATACCAGGGAAAATGGTCCACTACAATGCTGGCTGACTATTGCTGGACACTCCATAGAGATGCTCCTGAACAGCTGTACAAGAGACAAGGGAAGACATCTAAGAAGTAGTCTATGACTTGATTTTTTACAGGTATTAACCATAGGCCTGTTACTATTGGCATGCATTTCATGATGGAAACATCAATTTATAGCAGATTACAAAAAAATAAAACTAGAGTCAAAATTAGAATTTGATTGTCATGTTCGTATTGAGCACATTCAAATTGATAGGAAATAGCTAATTTTACTTCAGTAACAAGACTTTTGTAAAAATTTGTTGACCAGGGTTATTTATTTTTATTTTTTTATTTTTTAAAGATTTATTTATTTATACATACAAGCTGGGATACAGGCCAGAGGCGTGGGACGGCGAGAGGGTTCACCAGAGACAGAGTGGGGAGCAGAACAGGCAGATCAGAAATACACTGCTGAGGGGAGCAGCGGGCGAGGCAGGAGAGGTCTCCCTCACCATGTGGGATTCTCCCCGGCTGGGCGTCGAACTCGCATTGCCGCTGCCAACAGCTCCACAGCGCAGCGCTCAACCACTGTGCCACCAGAGTGGCCCTGTTGACCAGGGTTATTAACCTCTGTCCATTTGTTTAAGTTATATGATTTCTTTTTATTGTGTTTTATTAGTTCTTTGAGGATCATTGATTTCAGCCCCTTTTTGGATATATAGTGTTCTAATATTTTCTCCGATTCAGTATGGTATTTTTTTTAAAGATTTATTTATTTATATATACAAGTTGGGGTACAGGCCAGAGGTGTGGGGCGGCAAGAGGGTTCACCAGAGACAGAGTGGGGAGCAGAACAGGCAGATGGATGGAAATACACTGCTGAGGGGAGCAGTGGGCCAGGCAGGAGAGGTCTGCTGCCCCATGTCCGATTCTCCCCGGCTGGGCATCGAACTCGCATTGCGCGCTGCCGACAGCTCCACAGCGCAGTGCTTAACTGCTGTGCCACCAGGGAGGTCCTCAGTATGGTATCTTTTTATTTTAATGAAAGTTATTTGTGCTATGCAGAAACTTTTTTATTTTTAGCTTGATATAGTCCCAGATCATTGTTTTCTCCTTTGTTGTCCTTGCTATTGAGGTTGAATCCACAATGGTTTCTTTGACACCTATGTCATGAAGTATTTCCCTGTGTTTTATGAATTCAAATGTTATCTCCATGTCTTTTGTTCATTTTGAGTTAATTTTTATATATAGTATATAAGATAGTGGTCTGGTATGATTATTTTGCATGTATTTATACATTTTCCCAACATCATATATTGAAGTTTTCCTTTCTCTAAGACATATACTTTGTTATAGGTTAACTCTCCATATATGCATGGGTTTACTTCTGAGTTCTCAACTCTCTTTCATTGGTCTCTGTTTCTATTTTTGTTCCAGCACTACTCTGTTTTGATTATTATAGATTTTTTTTATCAGATTTATTTATTTATGCATACAATGCTGGAGTACAGGCCAGGGGCGTGGGACGGTGAGAGGGTTCACCAGAGACAGAGTGGGGAGCAACACAGGCAGATTGACGGAAATACACTGCTGAGGGGAGCAGCGGACGAGGCAGGAGAGGTCTGTCGTGCCATGTGGGAATCTCCCCAGTGGGCGTCGAACTCACGTGCAGTGGCGGACAGCTCCACAGCACAGCACTTAACCACTGTCGCACCAGGGAGGCCTGATTATTATAGTTTTGTGATATAGTTTAACATCTATGAGCATGAGATACCAACATTATTTCTCCTCCTCCTCCATTTTCTTCTCCTTCTTCTTTTTTAGAGATTGCTTTGACTATTCAGGGCCTCTTTTGGTTTCGCATGAATTTCAGTAATATCTGATCAATATCTTTGAAGAATGCCATTGAAATCTTGATAGGTTTCCATTGAATCTGTATATTGCTGTTCATAAAATGGTCATTTTGACAATGTTAATTCTTCTGTCGCTGCACAAGTAATATCTTTCTGTTTCTTTGTACCTTCTATTTCTTTTACACTGTATATTTCCTTTAGCAAGTTTACTTGTCTGTATTTAATTCATTTTGATGTAATTGTAGATGGGATTGTTTTCATGATTTCATCGTTTTCTAGCTCACTGTTTGCAGATAGGATGGCAAGTGATTTTTCTATGTTAATTTTTGTACCGTGACATTTTGCTGAACAAATCTACTCTCTCAAATAGTTTTTTTAGTAGAAACCTTAGGGTTTTCTATTATTATGTCGTCTGAAAGTAATCATAGCTTTATTTATTTTGTCCCAATTTGTATCCTTTTTATATCCAACTCTTGCCTGATTTTTTAAAATTAAGACTTCCTATACTGGGTTGAATTTTCGTGGTGAAAGTTGACATCTTTGGCTTGTAATAGATATTAAGGGAAAACTTTTAGTTTTTTTTTCTTTTTCTTAACAAAAAGGTTATCCTTATTGCATTATATTTTTGTGTTAAGATAGCATGCCTTAACAAAATTAGGTATGAGTCAGAGGTATAGGTTCACACCTATTCAGATGTATGCACACTACGCTCACTGCTAAGGCACGCATATTCCCCCATTACAGTCTATTGGTTTTGCCAATACGCCTTTATTGTATCATGCATTCTCCCTCTACCCATAGCTTATTGAGGTCTTTATCATAAATGAATATAGAATTTTATCAAATATTTCTTGGCATCTACTGATATGATTGCACAGTTTTATATTTTTTTTATTTATTTCGTGAATTATGTTGATTGATTTTTCAGATGCCGAGTCATCCTTGTGTTCCTGGAATAAATTCCATGGTATAGTTAATGCATTGCTTAATTTAGTTTGCTAAATTTTTTCATCAATGGTCATCAGGAAAATTATTCATGAGTTTTCTTTTTTGGTGGTTTCTTGTGTGATTTTAGTAGCAGAATGAAATTGGTCTCATAAAATTTGTTTGGAAGTTTTCCCTCTTTTTCAATTTTGTGAAAAAGGATGATAGTGATAGGTATTAATTCATCTTTGAGTATTTGGTAGAACTCATTGATGAAACATCTTGTCATCAACTTTTGTTTTTTGTATGACTGTATACTATTGTTTCAATTTTCTTTCTTGTAATTGCTCTGTGCAGGTTATCTATTTCTTCCTGATCCAGTCAAAGAGGGTTGTGTATTTCTAAGAATTTTTCATCTCTTCTATGTTATTCAATTTTCTAGCATATAAATGGTCATAATAATCTATTATGGGCCTCTGAATTAATGATATATCTATTACTTCTCTTTCATTTTGAAATGTGTTTGTTTTTTCTGCTATATTTTCTTTGAAAGATAAATGAGAGATGTGTCTATTTAAAGAAGCAGTTTTTGTTTCATTAACATTTTGGCCATTTTAATTTCTATTCATCTTATTTTTGTTCTATTTTTTTAAGTCTACATCCTTCTATTGGATTTTGGATTTGTCATTCATCTATTTCTAGTCCCTTAAGTTGAAAAATAAGATACTTATTTGAGTTTTTATTATTTCTTGATGTGGGACTGTATCATTACTTCCCTCTTAATTTTACTTTTGTTTAATTGTTACAGAAGTTTGTCCTCATTTTCATTTTCATTTGTGTCCAGTATTTTTAAAATTGTTTCCTTTGATTTCCTCTTTAACACAATAATCATTTGTAATGTGGTGTTCAGTATAAACATACTAGAGATTTTTCTTGCCTTCTTTTGTGGTTGATTTCTATTTTGATATATTTTGGCCAGTAAGGTGCTTGGTGTGATTTCAATATTTGTGGAGTGATTGAATCTTGTTCTGTGATGTAACATGTGATTCATAATGGAGAATGGAACATCTGCATTTGAGAAGAAATTATATTTAGCTTTTGGGGGGTAAAGAGCCCTTTAGCTATCTAGCAAGTCTGTATAGTCTATTGCTTTGTTTAAAGTTATTTTTGTCCTTATTTATTTTCTGACTAGTTGATCTAGTCATTGATGATATTAGGGTGCTGAAGTCCCTACACATTAATGTTTGACTCCTGATATCTGGTTTTTATATTTTGTCACTTCATTCCATCCCCTCTTTGCCTGTATTGTTTCTTCAGAAACCTCAGATGTACCCTGAGCAGGATTCCTTCATAGGTTGTTTCCTTTTTTCCCCTATCCAGATTTAATATTCATTTTTTGTCTTGAACTCTTAGAAGCTTTACCACTATGTGTCTTGGTGTAAATCACATTATATTTTAGTATGCAGATGTTCTTTATCTTAATTGATTTGTATATTTAGTTCCTTCTCAAAGATTGGGATGTTTTCCTGTACTGTTTCTTCAAGTAAGTTATGTATTCCCTTTTCTCTTTTCCCTTTGTCTTTTCTCATGTAGTCAGATCATGCTGGAAGTGTTTCTTCATTTATAGCTCTCTTACTTCCCCCACCTGGATTCTTTGTCCATCATCATATTTGAGGTCACTGATTCAATTTTTCATTTGGTCCATTCTATTTTCATAACTTTCTCCATCTTTAACTTAACTTTCATGACTCTCTCCAATCTCCTCTATTGATCTCTTTACATCCTGTATCTCTGGGTTTGTTTTTATTTATTTGTTTTTTTCTGAGTTTTCGTACATAATTTTGATGAGTTTTTCTTATTCCATCTTTTATATATCATGACAATTTTGGACACTATGATAGAAAGAAAATATATTTCCATGTCTTTGTGACTGATTTCTAGAGATTTATATTCTCAGTGTAATGAAGTGATCTCCTAGGTCTCAAGGTACTAATTTTTGTATTTTTCTACCTATCGATTGGTAGTGTTTTGGGTTCAATTTGTGTTCAACTGTTTTAAGGGTACAAAGCTTCTACTTTTACAATAAATGATACTGTATTTCAGGGAAAACTGATTGTAGCTACCTTTTCTGAGGATGAGAGATGGGCCTGTAGGGCTCTATGTTTAATGTATACTGAAAGTGGGGCTTGACAGGGCAGCGCTTGCCTGTGATTCCACTGATAGTCTTCCTTTCTGTGTTTCAGACCCATGTCCCTACAGACTTTGGGCAGGGCTTTCCATGCTTCTTCATGCTGTGCTTTTAGGTATTTTAAAGCAGTTTCTCTGTATTTGCTCATGGCCTGAGATAGGTAGGAGGAGGGAATGATGCTTCTCTACACTTTGCCTTCTTTACTGGAGGCTCTGTTCACCTGGCTCTCTCCAGCACTTTCACAGTTCTCTCCTAAATGTTAGGTCCACATTAAAGCAGTTCTGCCTCCTTCAGGACTGCTTTATCATGGGAGTGGGGTATGGGTATGAAACCCAGTTTCTACTCTGGTGAGGCCTCTCACTGTGCATCTCTGTTGTTTAGAGTTGAGTTTCCTCAATATCTCTCTGTCATATATGACCAGCATTGGTTTTTGAAGTCCTGGAGGTATTCTAGCTTTGTCCCATGTCATGGGCTTTTCCAAGTCTAATGCCTTAAGGGACCACTGAGTCAGTTTGACTTCATGTTACATTTTCAGCTACTCCATGCACACCATAAGGACACAGTTATGGTGTCCTTTGTTCACCACAGATTCAGTGGCAAATGCAAGGTCAATGTAATTAGTATAAAAATCAGTTCTATGTGCCCAAAACATTCGGGGGATGGAAGTTTGCGTTGTTTATTCCTTGTATTAATTGAAATGGTGATTTCTAAGTTCCTTACATTGCTGTCAAGAAACAGGAAATTTCTCATTCATTTTTGAAGGACATTTTTGCCAAATGTGAAATTCTCATTTGACAGTTTAATTTTTCTTCAGACACTAAATATATGTTACTCCACTGCATTTTGATTGATAGGAAATTAGATGTTATTCATACAGAGGGTTCTATGTATGTGGTGAATTGTTTCTCTCTCATTGCTTTAAAGGCTGCTGATATAAATATTTAGCAAAGGACAGGGATTCATAGATAGACCTGAAGGGGTTCAACCAGTTTTATTTAGTAGAAAGAGACAGGGGTTCATAGAGAGGTTGCTGAATGGGTTTTGTTTAACAAGAGGACTGGACCAAAATTGTTTGTCAAATGTGATAGAGAAGTTTTATAACTGAGCCCAGAGGGCTAGAGCAATAAAGGGACTACTCTACCAGAATTTGGGTCACCTTGTTCTAGAATGTGCATTTTTTTTAACAGTTACTGGGTGGGAGGTGCATTGTAGTCTGTGTGCTAAATTCCTGTTCTAACTTAGTCACATTTAATTAAGGTGTGCACATTTTTTTCAGACATACTGTTATCACATACTTAGTAGACTACAGTACAGTGTAAACTAACTTTTATATGCACTGTGAAACCATGAAAAAAGTTGACATGACTCACTTTATTGTAATATTTGCTTTTTTTTTTTTTGCTGTAGTAGGAACAGAACTGGTAATATCTCTGAAAGACACCAGACCCTTTTAACTTATTTCCCAGTGAATTTACAGTTTGACAGAATTGGTGAAACTCTGACAAATAAAAAATCAATCAAAATTGACCTACCTAAAGACAGACTAAGTGTCATGTTACAATAATCATCAATGAGTGTAAAAATAGAAATTTGAGAGATAGCTGGTAGGAATATAAATATTAAATATCCACCTTTTGGTGCAACCATCCCAGGCTTGGCAGGTTCACTGTTTAATTGGGGCAGAATTGACACATTGATGCACATTCAAGTCACTTTCAAAGTCACAAGTCATCTATTTGCTAGAAGTTAAGAAAGTAGAAAACATCGCTGATACATTTCAAAGTTATGGGGTGTATGTTTTTTGGAAGGTGAAAAGATCCTTAGTTAACCAATTTTCCTTACATACCTCTAAAACTGAAGGGACATCCTAACACATGTAGAGGAAAATAGAAAAATTACAGATGTTTCTCATTCATTAGACATTGCAGCCACATATGTACTCCAACCAGGATGTGACAGAAGACTGCTACCATTCTTAGGACTCTTGACTGGTGCGGTTCCCAAGGCTTTGGGTGCAAACTGCAGTCACGAGGGCAAGTAATGGAATCAAAGGCTTCTACTCAGTTTTCTCAACAACAGGGTGGGTACCTATATGGTCAGCTTCATATTATTTCCTACTGCCTCTTTCCCTCTAAGAGACAGTCCAGAAATAATTTTTCATACTGTCCCAGTTGTGAGGAGTTGTGGGGCTCAAAATAAGACTGCACTTCATTGTAGTGTGCGCTGTCACCTCAGCAACCCTGTGCCCCACACTTCTGCCCCCTTTGATACCAAAATCCTGGTCACAGTTCTCCCAGATGGTAAAAGGAACATAATTTGAGGAGAAGTTAAATAGATTTATTAATATGTAAACAAATGAGGAGAGCAGCAGACTAGCATGAGAAAGATTACAGCCCTGCTCACAGGTAGCATACAGGGGTCTTCAGAGTTACTAGGAAGTAGAGTGGCAAGTGGGAAAGGGTCAGCACAGCCATCCTTGTGACACAGGTGTCATGATTTGGTTGATGCTAGCATGTTTCATCATCATCTAGAGGTCAGCAAGTCTGATATTATCTTTGCAAGTTTTCATTCTTGGCTTTGATTTGAAGTTTCTTTGTAATGAGGATGTTTGCCCTTGGAACATAAAAGAGCATAGTTTATTAAACCTAGAGGGAAAAAACAGGGCAGTGCTTATCTAGTGAGACAAAGAATGACATATACTTTGTTGCTACAACACCCTTGGTTTCTGAGCTGCACTTTTTTTGTGTGTGGTGAAGGATCACAGTGAGCTGTCACCTCTGGTTTATTCTCCTTTTTGTTGTCCAAATCTAAAAGTGTTTCCTTATATTTTTAGTAATCCAATGCTTCATGTTTCAACCTTGCTCTTGAGAACTGCAAAAACTCTCAGTAGGAACAACTTGTACAGTTCACTGCTCAGAGAAGTGGCCAAGCCTAGCCTTCCATAGGCTTCTAATGTTATAGGCAACCCCCTTGGTGGGGACAGGCTCATCTGAATGTGAATCCTCAAACATGTGCTTAAGAACTTGGGATAAGACCCAAAAGCAAGCATACAGAGAAATGATTTTACAAGGGGAATGAAGAGAGGGGAAGGAAGAAGAAGACAGAGAGAGAGAGAGAGAGACATAGAGAGGGGTTGACAGGTCCTTCCAGTAATGCTATCTAATTGGAGACCTTAGGATGCAACCCCAAAGCTATGAGCCCACATGTTTTCAGTTATATACCAAACCTAGCTACTTAAATCAATCCTTACTTCCCAGTGAAACCCTATTCAGGAAGTCAGATTCATAGCATGCTTGGAGTTGTAATCCTTGGTACTTGAGATCTTTTCAGTATGGAACTGGTGGCATATGTAAAAACAGTGGGTGGACTTCACTTAGGATATATCTTAAAGTTTTAGAGTTTGCTCCTTTTCTTTTCGCCAGGAGTAGCAACCTAAGGTTCTATCCCTGGGATGACCATAGGCCCTTGAATTTCCTGTCTGGGAAATTCAAAGCTACAAAATTATTTACTGTTTGTTCTGCCCTTTTGAGATGTTCAGATACTTCCTACAATTTGAGGATTGTCTTTCATGCAGGACCAGGAAGCCATGCCTTTGAGCTATAATCATCAGGAAGGAAAAGATGTCAGTCTCTCCCCATCTCCACTTTACTATGGGAGGATAAGTGTCTTACTTTTATGAACTCCAACTAGTAGACAGAGATGACCAGTTATAGCTCTAAAGGCCTTCAATACTTCTAATTTATCACACTTTAGCATTTAAAAGGCCTCCCAACTTTTGTTTCCACAAAGTAGATCTAAGGTCTCACAAGTGTCTCCCTATTATATTAAACAAAATGGTGTCACAGCTATTAACTACTCTAGGGTTGTTTTTTTTTTCCTCTTTTCTTGTTGTGTGAATCACACACTCTCATGCTCTAACATTCATGCAACCTTCCACCTGGAAAATGACTGCAGAATCAGAAAATTACGTAACAGGAGCCTTTAATTAAGGAGAGTTGAATGTTTGATTTAGTATATTGTCAAAGTAGTTAATATTCATTTAGTTAACAAAGGGATACCTAGACTCTGGGGCTATCAAACGCCAACCCAAAGTCATATTTGTAGTCTACTTGAGCACTATGCTGTGTTGGTGGGCTAGTCCTAGTCACTACTTCCTTATCACTAGGCATGTTGTAATGATATTCTTCAGAATCTACTTTCCCATAGTTATTAGACAAACAAGTTGTTGCTTTTGCTTCAGGTAGTAAGAAACACAGAGCTTAAACTTGTTCGTAAAGGTGTGTACTATACCTGATGTCTGCTTGTTAGAAGAGGTAGTGGGGAAGGTACAAACTATGAGCTGAATCCAGACAACTGAAGAGGGACCCCATCCTTTCCCTGTCCTTGAAATGTGTTCCCATCAGCTTTCCATGCACAGGAAGCTGCCACAAGGAGTCCAGCCTTGATATAGTAATGTATTGTTGAAACCATCCAGACGGGATGTGTGACTGAATCTAGTTAAGGCCTCTATTAACTTTTAATATTCTGATGGGAAGGTGTGAAGATTTATTTGTCTTGTGACTGGCCAAGACAAATTTTCTATGTAAGTATCCTTATTAAAGCCACCACTTACAACCTGGGTTTGACTCTTTCTCCTGCCTCTCCTTGCCCTTGTATAATTGAGTTAGCTTGCAGTTTAACACTGTTCAATATTGTTCATCTGTCTGACTCCATTTTTTATTTTTAGAAGGACTGTATACTTTTTTTTCTAGCTTAGATATATCTAATCCTTCTACAATTCCAGAAAGCTCAGTGAAGTAAGGACAGGAAACATAAGGAAACGGCATGGACAAGCAAAGGAACATCTTGCTCTTTTCTAGAGGAGAAACGTAGAGATTTAATGCTAGCCAAAAGTCTAATGATTTTTTAGGACTTCATAAGTTCCCTCTGTATCTAATTTTATTTTTCTAAAATATGTCAGTTGACAGTGTATTTTACAGAAATAAAACAATAATCATGTAAAGGATTTTTATACATCATAATTTTTAGAAAATTTAAAGGTGAGTTTCATTATAACTCAATCTAATATGTTAAATGATGGGTGTTCTTACTGTATTCTAATAATTACGTAATATTCACATAAATCAAAATTTTCATAGACAACACAATTGGTTGTGTTTACCTGCTGTGAAATCTGAATTGAAATAGCAAAGTTTCAATTATTGTTTGAGTGCTATTCTTACAATGCTCCAAAGTGGAAAATTATTTCAAAGAAGAATATTTGTTAAGATTCCTCCAGCATTCCTGTCAATGTGAGACTGGATCATTTTCACTACTTTATGTTGGATGAAGTCTTTTATTAGCAGGAGGTGGAAATTGCAAGCTAAAACTGCAGAGGGGCAAAATTAATGATATAAAAACCTCTTTCAAAACATGTCAAACTTTAGAACTAATAAAAGTAAAACCAATGAATCATTGAAGCACTAATAAGCCAATTTATTGTATACAGACTGAAAAGACAGTTTGTGAACCAAAAGCAAGTATTCAAACCAAAAATCAAATTGAGGGTCGGTGGATTATTGCTACAAAGCTGTTCAAGTAGAGAAGGAAGTTATTGTTTATTCTTTACAGTAATTGGTTATAACACTAGATTTTTCTGAAATGATAAAGTATTGGTTAGTATAACCTCATTTCAATTTTGGCAAACATTTTAAGATTTAATTTATGATTTCATAAGGTATAAGCAAGATCAATTTAGTCTTGATTTGTTTTAAACTAAATTAAACTGTGAGTATAACTAAATTTGTTTTGTCTGTTCAAGCAATTTTCAAGGCTAGTCTTCTTTTGTTTTAAATTTATTTTACACACGGGCCTCCCCAGTGGCGCAGTGGTTGAGTGCTGCGCTGTGGAGCTGTCGGCAGCGGCGACGCGAGTTCGACGCCCAGCCGGGGAGAATCCCACATGGTGCGGCAGACCTCTCCTGCCTCGCCCGCTGCTCCCCTCAGCAGTGTACTTCTGATCTGCCTGTTCTGCTCCCCGCTCTGTCTCTGGTGAACCCTCTCGCCACCCCACACCTCTGGCCTGTGCCCCAGCTTGTATGTAAAAAAAAAAAAATTATTTTACACACAAACACACACACACACACACCCCTTCTCATTCATCAGATTGATGACATTGGTGTTTTGGAGTAATTACTCAAAAAAGAGAGGAATGCATGTTGGGCTCACAGGGACATAGGACCAAAGAGAGGGAAGATGAAGCTCATTTGGACATTTCTGACACTTTTCAGAAAACTAGAAACCTAAATGGCAGGAGAATGTAGTATATTTTCTGTTATATTTATACTAGGCATGTCTTTCATGTAAGCCTAGATAAGAATTTAAGACAAAAATAATGAATTGATGCAATAGTAACTTCAAAAGTCATAGAGAATAGTTATGTCAACATATAAATTTGCCAAAAACAACAAAGCAGTGGTGTGAGAGAATATTATTTTCCTTCAAAATAATTTGTTTTGGAAAAAATATCAATAGTCCAGACAATAGGCCAATAAAACATCTCACTTTGTTTTAGTTACCACATTCTGAGGATTGCTTAAAATCGGATAACCAATATATAATAATATACATTTCTGTTAACATGGTGTTTGTATGAATTGCTGTAAGGAAAATGGATAAACTCGGGCTCTTTTTCACCTTGGATTTCTATAAACAACAGATGGCTGGTAACTTGGAAAGTAACTTGCATGCCCACCAATGTATCAGCTATGTGACTATGGGCACCAAGAGTATAAATGGGGCTAAGAGGCTCAGTTGCTCTTCAGTCTTCAGTCTTTCTGTCTCCATGCCTGCCTGCCTGCCTGCCTGCCTGTGTATCTGGTCCCCTGCTTCAGCATTAAAGGCATGTAAGATATACCAAATTTCTAAGATTATTTTTTAGACTTCATGAATCAACCTGGGGTGGCTGCACAACAATGTATTTCATGCTTTGTATTTATTCATTGGAATTCTTAAAATCCTATAAAGTAATTTTGTTTATCTACTCACAATTGACAAAAGTTAAGAAATCTCTTTCTGCCAGAGCTGGTGTGGAGTAAAGGGGAAAAGTACAAAACATGGTGTTTTGACCCTGTCTATAAATAGGGAGACCTATAATAACAGTATGGCATTACAGTCATAATATTTTTGATCATAACTTTTAAAATAACTGTCAAATATTTATTTAAGATCTGTATACATGGAGTAGTTATAAATACTATTGAAATGACACAACTGAGAAGGTTTTAGAGGAGAATGTCTTATCTCCCTGGAAGCTTGATGGCCTCTCTGTGTTAATGCTCAGATACTGATGTTGTACAGTGATCATCAAAGTTGAAAATCAATTTAGGAGAACAATATAGGATGGAGACTTTGGCAAATCTCTGACCTAGACTTTGCTGGGTCTAATGAAAACAACCATTACCTTTGAACTCAGAGAACATAAGCTGGTGTCACCACTGTTTCTGCCTTTTGAAATGTACATGCAGTGACATTATGTGTAATAACAGTATAAAAGCAGCATACTAGAATGTTCAAATGATAACATCAATTTCTAAGAAATTATTACAAGTGTTTTCAAATGATTTTGAACTTCCTAATAAAAATATTACTAGAGATATGTCATAATAACCTATGTTTGAATAGAAATTTTCATTTTACCAAGCTCTTTCCCCAGTTTTCTAATGGTTCTCCTTAATAGAGAAATAAAAATTTTTAGCCTATTTTTCATATTTTTAAAGATTTATTTATTTATGCATACAAGCTGGGGTGCAGGCTGGAGGCGTGGGATAGTGAGAGGGTTCACCATGACAGAGTGGGGAGCAGAACAGTCAGATCAACTGAAATACACTGCTGAGGGGAGCAGTGGGCAAGGCAGGAGAGGTCTGCTGCGCCATGTGGGAATCTCCCTGGCATAGAACTCGTGCCTCAGCTGCTGACATCTCTACAGCGGTGTGCTTAACCCTTTGTGCCACCAGGGAGGCCCCTAGTCTATTTTTCAATTAATAAATAATTTAGTTCAGATGGGCCAATCAATATAAAGCCCTAAGTCCTTCATTTATGGAAAATATCAATTGCCTTTTGTGTAACCAAAACTGATTGAACTAGCAGGATGATTCTTTTTTTTTTTGAGGGTTTATTTTATTTATGCACACAAGAACTGGGATGTTGGCTAGGGGTGTGGGGTGGTGAGACAAATCACCAGAGACAGAGTAGGGAGCAGAACAGGCAGATCCACTGAAGCACACTGATGAGGGGAGTAGTGATCCAGACAGCAGAGGTCTGCTGCGCCATGTGGGAAGCTCCTTGGCTGGGGATTGCACTCATGCTGAAGTGAATTGCGGATAGCTTCATAGTGCTGAGCCTTAACTTGTTGGCCACCAGGTAGGCAAGATGATTCTTAAATCACTTTTGTAGAGAATAAGTTCTCTATTTTCTTTTTGTCTTCCCCTTTTCCTCCTTTTATGTCTATTCTTTCCCTTTCAACTCTTTTCTCTTTTTTTCTCATCTTTTCTGTTTTAATTTTTTTTTTGAATACCAACATTGTCTATATCAACTCTGAGAACTTATTGGACATTTAAGAAATTCAATAATGGCCCTTTGCATAAAGAACATTGTGATAGAACAGGGGCAATTTCTATGAACTTTGACAACAATACATTTGTATTTACCTAGGAATCTTCTAATTTATTTTTTAATATTTAAGAAGGCTGCTTTTAAAACAGGTCAAAGAATATGGCAATGCATAAAAAATTGGTTTTCACTGTAGAATCGAACCAAATTTTATTTAATGGTTAAACATTTCACTATGACGTAACATATATAGATAAAAATTCAGAATAAAAGCATGGAGTTTGATGCATAACTTGTGCAGGAAATAGTCACTCACTAACCCAGATAAAGAAGTAGATGTTACAGTGTTCCACAAATCACCCTGTAATTTTTTCTAAACACATCCTCCATTGCACTAGATATAACCATTATCTTGGTTTTATCCTTGTTTCTCTGCATAGTTTTACCTCCAATACATATATTCATAAAATTCAGAGTTTTTTTAACCTGCTTTGCAATTTATATAATTATAATCAAATAATATGGAATGAAGATGTGTGTCTGTTTCTTCACATTGCATCTATAAGAATAATCTTTATGCTATTGTTATGGCCTATTTATTCTCATTGATTTATCATGTTACATTTTATGAATATATCAAAGATATTTCACTATCTTAATGTTGATGAGCATTTGGATTATTTCTAGCTTGGGTCACTATAAACAATGTAGTTTATTTTAGGACAATCCAAATATGTTGCTTCATGCTTATTTTTGTATTACTTCTTAATAATCTCTAACTTATGGTTTTCACACTTGTGTAGTTAACAGTACCCTCTCACTTTCAATCATAGTCTGTGTGACAATTAACACATGGAATGGAACTATAAGGATTAGGTTATAAAAGCTCTATAATTTGATCTGAAGTGTTCTTTGGCTTACTTATCTTCTCTATCTCCCTTTCTGTCTTTGTCTCTCCTCCAGTTGTCTTTCTCTGTCTTGCTTTTTATGTTTTGACTCTGGGGGAAGACAGCTACCATGTTGCAAGCAAACCTAGGGTGAGTTCTACATACTAGGAAACTGAGTCTTCTGGCCATAGCAACTGAAGAATTGAGGTCTCTCTATAAATACATGAATAGATTTGAAAATACTTTCGTTTCAAGCTCTGTGATGACAGTAGCCCTGGCTTGACACCTGGACTGTAACCTCATGGTATACTCTGTGAAGTAAACAATGAAGTAAATGTCTCTCATATCCTAACCATAAAATAATGTAAGATAATTAACATGTTGTCTTAAGCATACAAACTCAAGGCTAAATTTAATGCAGCAATACTCAACTGACATATCATTAATTTCTTTCTGTCATGTACCCAAGATTGAAATAGTTGAGCTATAGATTTTATATATATTCAGATAGCTATATATTATCTTTTTCTTCCAACGTGGTTTAATGATTAGCTATAGAATCTCCATTATTCTATACTATCACTCTTACTAAACATTAAAAGGGCCAGACTTTAATTTTAGACTAGTGACTATATAATGATAGCTTACTGTGAATTCAATTTGCATTTCCCTTGTAACTAATGAGTTCATATCTTTAGTTATATATGATTTCCCACTGCTGTAAATAATTCTTCAATTCCATCACTATTTATCTACCAAATTGTAAAACTATCCCGCAATAACAATTTTAATTTTTTTAAAGATTTATTTATTTATACATACAAGCTGGGGTACAGGCCAGTGGCGTGGGGCAGCGAGAGGGTTCACCAGAGACAGAGCGGGGAGCAGAACAGGCAGATCAGAAATACACTGCTGAGGGAAGCAGTGGGCGAGGCAGGAGAGGTCTGCCGCACCATGTGGGATTCTCCCTAGCTGGGCGTCGAACTCGCATCGCGCGCTGCCAACAGCTCCACAGCGCGGCGCTCAACCCCTGCGCTACCAGGGAGGCCCAACAATTTAAATTTTTTGATGGTCACATTTAAGTCTTTGATCTACATGCAAGTGACTACAGATATATGATATGAGCACGGACTTTCTTTTTCATGTATACAGATACACACTTATTTTAAAGCTTCAGGAATTTCATTTGGTTGGCAAATGCCCTCAAGACAATAGCAATTGGAATACTGGTCTTAAATCTCAGTGATTGCTCCTTTCCACAGATTTTGGTTGCGTATTTTATCAATAACTTGTTAGTTTTTAAAGCTTCAGGAAGTGTATAGTAAGTTTTTGCCTATGAATTTAAAGTAAAATTTCCCATGGTCATAGTAGGAAATAGTCTGAATTATTTAGCCAACAGTTACTAGAATGATTTTCCTTTCAGTTATCTGAATATTTATATTGACTTTTAGTGTAGAAAATGTCTAACTTGTCTAATTTTAGGGTTTATTAGTGTAATGTCTTGCCCCATGATAATGGAAAAGTAAAAAAAATCTCATTAAAAGTCAACACCCTATTGAAAAATTAAAATGTTACACAAATAAATTTGATTAACAATCAAGTATAAAATTATTAAGCATACTTTTGTTTATTTACTTATTGATATAATAATGCTAACAAAATATGCCTTTATGAAATGAAAAGCATGGTCAATAACAATAAGACTCAGTGGGCAGAATAAAGTAAGACAGACACAGCTGAAGAAAATATTATGAAAATGAAAGAAATGTGCAAGGAAATTCTCTGAAATACAGACCCGGAGCAACATTTATTTTGCATTGACTTATTTCATCTTCATGTTAAGTTTATGAGGTGAGAATTATATATGCCCATTTTAATAATAAAATTACTGGGAACAGAAATATCCAAAAAGTTGTCTTCCTTCCATTATGAAAATCATGGATGAAAGAGCCATTGTTTAGACTGAGAAGGTAGCATGTTGCTCATGTCTTTACCACACAGTGCTGCTAGGTATAGAATATATTTCTATATTTTACATATACTCTTTACTTTTGTGTAAACCTTATTTTTTTTTTCTAAATAAATTTCAGGTATGTAATGTTCTATCCTCCTAAAGAATAATTTAACACCTTTTTTTTTTTAAAAAGATTTATTTATTTATACGTACAAGCTGGGGTACAGGCCAGAGGTGTGGAGTGGCGAGAGGCTTCACCAGAGACAGAATGGGGAACAGAACAGGCAGATCAGAAATACACTGCTGAGGGGGGCAGTGGGTGAGGCAGGAGAGGTCTGCTGCACCATGTGAGATTCTCCCGGGCTGGGCATCAAACTCACATTGCTGCTGCCGCCAGCTCCACAGCTCAGTGCTTAACCACTGCGCCACCAGGGAGGCCCAATTTAACACATTTTAAAAAGGATTCATCAAACACTGAATCCCCCATCTTATTATTACTTTGAGATTTTCTAGATTTACATTTTAAGCATTAATTATTAGACCCTTTTCTGAATCTGTAGTTTATTGACATTTTGTCATTACTATGCTTTTCATGATTTCATTTCTCTCAGTTGCTTTCTTTCTGCTTGGCTAAATTGGTGAGCTGTGTAGTGTGTGAGGGCAGTAAACTATCTTTGCCGTTATTTGTGAATGTTCTCTATTTCACTCTTGAATGATAGTCTGGTTTATTTGTATACACATTTCTAAGTTTGTTGTTTTTCTCAGCTCCTTATGAAGATAGTCATCCTTTGTCATCTAATATTCACATTACCGGTGAGTAACCAGCTTTGAACTTTTATAATATAAATGTGTTCTCTGTTAGCTTGTCTTTTTCTCTTAATTTTTAAAAATTGTCTAAATATAATTTATATAATCAGTTCTCCAGAGTTAGGTTTTGAGCTTGGCTTTTTTTTTTTTTTTTTTTTTTTT